>JAYMTN010003271.1:0-10085 GCA_036897425.1 Erodium trifolium
AATCTGCTACCATGGAGATAATCATTTCTGTAGACAACATAAATTTAGCTTAAACGCAGAAATCAATAAAAATGAAGCAAGGCTAAATCTACAAAACAGTTAAAACCCACAATCAACAGACGCACAACTCGATTCAATACCACGAACATAAAAACAACAGATCCACAGATCGCACCCAGCAAAATATCATCACCCAAAATCCTAACTAACAAAAAATTCGCTAGCGAATCGCGAAACCCTAAGAACTTTGCTTAAACCACAGAGAACAAGCAAAACAGTGCCATAACCAACAGATCCGTCCCAAAAGAAAAATTCAAAAGCTCTAAGTCGAAATCACCGATAGAACTTGAGAAATACCTCGCTGACGACTCAAATCCTGCTGAAGAAGAAGACGGGGAAGCTAGGGTTTGGCCTTTCTCACTCTAGAACAGCGCGATTCTCTCTCTCTCTAGCTTCTTCGAAGCGGGAGCGAGAACTCGGAGATGCGAATCGTCGATTTGAATCGGACTGAGGGCAAAACGTATAGATTTGGATTCGAAGAAGCGGGAGGCACAGGCGCATTATAGTGGATAAAACCCTAGTGGATTTGAATTGTTCCCACGTGCGAAGACTCTGCCACGTGTGTGCCGTTGTTTGACCGTTAGGCGATTTTTCCTCTTTAGGGCCCTAGTTTGGGCCGGCTCACAAGTAGTTTCATCTCAAGAAGCCCAATCCCCAACAGGAAAATAGTAAGGAGTTGGGCCTACTTGATACCATATTTTTATAAATGGGTCACTTTAGTCTTTAAATTAGTTTGGTTGGTTCATAACTTGAATGAATAGTATAACATAATCGAATTGTTTATTGATAATCTGAATCAATCGAATATAGAAAGGGCATTTGTCATTAGATAAATCGGACTATAACATGGAAGACATAGAACGAGCGATCATGATAAGGTAGTGAACACCTTGTTCGATGATTTCATAACAAAGAAGAGTTTGATATCCTCGTTTAAATGGAGAAGGACTTGAGCGTCATGAATGATATAAAAGTAGAAACAGAAAAAATAAATCCCAAAACAGCCGCCCATGTCTCGACTCGGACCTTTTTAGAGTGCTTGAATACATGTCGGTTTCGTTCAGAGACCTAGTGAGGTGCGGATAGAGTATGCTATCAGACCAAGGAGCAACTCATAGGTTGGTGGAGGAGAAAGGTCGACGGGACCGACCTTAAAGAGAGCGGTGATAATCCTACTCTCTAAGGTGCGGATAGAGTATGTCGCCTCATTTGATATGGCAAGATTGCATAATAGACCTTATCTGAAATTCGGAAACCATGTTCTATGTATCGGTTCATTCAAACATAAGATGTGCTCGAATCTAATTAATATTTTTAGAGCCAAATAAAACTTCAACAATTTCAAATTCGATTTGTTTATACAATTGAAAAAATAATAATCCTCGAGACGAGATGGAAAAAGAAAACACATGTCATTTGATGACTAGTCTAAGCAATACAAGATTCTATATTTAATAGGAAATAACAATATAGATTATTCTGACCCGTTTATAAAACTTTGATATCATATCGATTTAACTTGGATGATTAAAAGACTAGATTGGACCGGGACAACATTTAAACATAGAATTAAATTCATCTAATTAAACGAATAAATAAGAATAAAATAGACTATTAAGATACACTATGGTTTGGCTCATCAACTATGTTTATTTACATCTAGAGAGGTAGTAAAAGGCATCGAACTATATTTCTTCTGCCTATCTTTATCAACAACACTACAAGACCTCGAATTCACATGCCTCACAACAGCTACATCCACAGGGCTCTTCACTCCACATATCTTGTGTTTCATCCGCCAAGGAAACAACAGCATCTCAAGCCCACACCCTTTCCTCGACGAACACGACGTCGTCGAGGTAGAAATGCTCCGTTTTGCCGTCCTACGAAACTCCCCCGACAACCCGCACGTGTCATTGTAAGGAAAGTCTGTGATCACATCCCTTGAAGCCGCCGCCAATGCGTTCGCGTCTGGCAAGAATCGCTCCATGATGAAGTTCGGAGAATGCCTGTAATGCAAGACTCACTTATCTTAAAAAATCAATACATGGGTTTATGTCACGGTGATTACAATATAATCAACATAATCAAATACATCGTATTGTGTTTTTTGAATGTGTGGGAAACTTTTATTTATAGAAGGTAGTCAAATACATATCTTATAAAATAAACTTCTAAAAGCAAAAATATAGTCGGAAACCCCCACCAAAAACAGTGTATCGACACTTTATTATAATCTTATTACACATTTATATATAAGCAAAATTTTAGAGAACGGTCTTTTTCCTAGTTACATTAGTTTATTTTATTATCATCGGTTGTACTCATGGATCAAAGTAAGTTTTTCTGATCTACTATCGATCGTGAAATACATATTTTTCTAAGATCTAACCTATATTAAATACCCGATTTACATTATTATGATTACGAGCGATTCAAATAAAACTTACACGTAATAAACCTCACCGGACCCTTCGGTCTCCGAATCCGGCCTCTCCAGCTCCTGAACCCTCTCCGACCGCTCGATAAAGTCTATGGCCTCCGACAACGACATCATGTCCATTCCATCCGACGAAACCCCATTCTCGTCGTCCCCATCGCACCCATAGTCATGAGCTAAATCTCGTTCCCGATCCCTTTCACGATACAGGTTCGGTCCCCACCCGCTACCGGGTGGGAGACCCTCATTGCACCCATAGTCATGAGCTAAATCTCGATCCTGCCGAATGGCGCTGGGGCGCCATCTGCTAGGTGGGAGCCCAGGGCGGGGGGTTTCCACCTCCTCATCCTGACCGTCGATCCTCCCCTTGGGCTTCCCCGGAGATTGCTCCCACGAAAACGGAATCCGGCAGCTACCCACCTCCCCGGCGGCCAGTTCCCGGTCACGATCGCCGCGATCGCGGCCGCCGGGGCGCTTGATGGAGAGGATGGGGACGTGGAGGTTGAGCCTCTTCCTGTAGGAGCCCTCTACATGTATAGCTTCAGCTTTAGGCTCTGTCGGGTCCATACAGAGGTGTGTGTTTGGTCCGTAACCTGAACAAAAAGAGTATGAAAGAGAGGTTGTGGATTGGACGAGGCCATGAAAGCTATCAACTTTTTTAGGTGCGTGAAGATGGAACCAGAAACAGTTGAGAGAGATGGGTTTCATGTGAAGGTCATTAATAGTAAGAGTCACAGGTTCGAAGAAGTGCACTATAGAGAGAAAGCTTGATTGGATCCAAGTTTGTGATGTAGAACATGTTGACTTTCTATTTTGACCACTGGTTTTGGTGGAGAAGTCTCCGCAGTGATACGAGTTGACCCGGCCCTGCACATATATAGATCATAGAGTCACACCTGAGGCTTGTTGTGTTGAGTCACGGTAAATAGTCAATAAGATAACAATTAATATGTCATCGTCTTTATTTTCATGTACATACCTTCCGATAGAATGTCAAATCTTATGTATTTGTCGATTTCATTTATCTGGCGATAAAAAACTATCGAAAAAACGACTATCTTCATGAGATAATCACTAATATAATTGAGTATTTTATGTCTCAAACATAAATAAATTAAGTTTGACCATCCACCAGATATGTACGTAAGAATAAAATCACAACTAATTAGATAAGAGGTCATTAAAGCGCCCCTATAAAAGAAGATGGTTATGGTATACAAAACAATGAATACCTTACAAAGTATTTTCAATTTTCAATGGGACCAATATCTTGGAATGGGGGTTTGGAAACAGTGGTGGATCTAGCTTTTAAAAATTTCTTTTTGTAATTATAAATAACTTGGACGCAATATAAAAATTAATATCATATAATTAAAAAGATAATAATGACTATTATTGTAAAGGTTAACATCAAAGTTTTATATTTTGAAAATATTGTAAAACATTTTTATCGTCGATACTATAACAATATATTTTTCTCGACTTATACGATGATACAATCACTCATCCATTGGTATCTTATTTGATTTTCTCTTTTTATCATTTGGATTGATGGAAGTCGAGTTTTCACAGATGTAACAACCCGGTCTCGTGTTTCGCTGAAGATGTTATCTCCGGTACACAAAACTGGAAATAAAGATATTCAAAAGAAACTTACGGCTAATTATACGTGTTTCGTAACAAGTTACAGTCAACAATTTTATGTTTGTAAAAACTAACGGTGAACTATTTTTCACCTCCAAACCACCAACGGTCTTTTTTTTGTAAAAGGTCAAAAATATCCCTATAACAGTGCATCCATAAGGATTCCAATTCGCAAGACACGTACTCACGAGGGTTATAAATAACGAAACACATATCATACAAAGGGTAAAACCGTCGTTTTCAAAAATAGATGTCATGTGACTGTCACATGACTAAACTCCGTTCATAATAACAATAAGTTTTTTTTTTCTGCGCATAGTTCACCGCAAGTGTTTGCAATTATCCCGGAGAATACTACATTTCCCGTCATTTCTCTTGTTCAGCAACCCGTTCACGTGTTTTGTTATAGAGCTTTAAGGCCTCGGCATGGTTGGGATCGAAACAGAGAGCGGCTTCAGAGTCTCGGATTGCAGAAGCGTAATCACCGAGCATGCCGTGGAATGTTGCACGAAGATGTAGCAGCTGCAAATCCGGCCTGAATGTTATGGCTTTTGTGAGCTCCGTTACGGCCTCGGCTCCTTTTTGGGCATCCATCAAAACTGGTATGGATCAAATGATGAAAGTATAAGCAAATATACACATACACATCTGTATTGTTTTTTGGGTTTTATTTCACATGACTACCCGAGTAAATTGTTTACAGACACATGATCTTCGGGATATTCACAAATACTTATAAATTGTTTTCAGATCATATATTAAACTTTCAAAATTGTAGATACCTTATTTTTACATATTTTTAAGATTTTAACATATATTTATATTAAGTTATCTGCTAAAAATTACAGATACATACACTAATTTATATACCAAACGTAAAGATTAACGTAGGTATTCGTAAATATCCCTTAAATATCTACTACACATAACACATGATTACTCTTATGAATTACACGTGTCGCTGTCATGCAAGATGATGGGAACAATACAAAAAACGCTTTTTTTATGCCACGTGAGTTTAATATTTGTAATATCCCCCAAACTATTCATCTTATCATTTATTTTCACGGTTTCAATTGGTAGGATTTTGAGATCGAAATCATGTTGAAGTTAGAAGAGTTAAACGTGACATGAAGTAATTATGAGATATTTAAATTTAAATTTCTATACTCAATATTATGTATAATGATGACACATGAAAATTCATAACAATAGTCATGTGAATATAGAAAATTTACTAATATCATCACGTGTTTATAGAAATTGACTAGTGGTGAGTAACGATCGATTTGATCGGGTTTTTTTCATTTTAAGTCCAAATTTTGGTTTACGAACAAAAAAAAACAACCGACCGAGAAGAAAGCGTTCGATTTTTTTCTCTTCAAAATTTATAAATAAATAGAATACAAAATAATAAACATGATAGATTAAAATCTAAAGCAACAGTTATTTTCAAAGTCATGTAAGATTGGACTTTAATAATTGAGTTTAATTCATAATTTAAACATGCATAATATAAATTTAAAAGAATATGTGCTTCATTCTATTGAAAATCAACACCAACTTAGAGGACGACCGGTTTTCGAGTTTGCATGTCAGTTTTCCATCCTAAAACCAGAATTTTTTGAGCTTTATGTTTTCGACCGATCGATTATTTAATCTTAACGTTACTTTTTCTCATCGGAGTATAAAATCACGTGTTTGTGGACAATTCAAAAACATATAACAGTCATCCAAATCAAAACCGTGGCTATGCACCTTACCTGCTGCCCTAAACTTGTAGGGATACGTCCTTAGAGGATCTAATTCCGTTACCATCCTTAGATCGTTCTTTGCCGTGTTACGGTCACAATACTCCGAACGCTTCTCGTAAGCCGACGCATTGCTCCGACACTTCTCGATAAGCTTCGTCATCTCATCGTAGGCCAACTTGCCCCGGTTCTGGAGATGATACACACGAGCCAAGCCTTGGTGAGCTCGTGTGTGCTTGATGTCCAGTGCGTTGGTGTAGCACCGAACGGCCATGTCGAGGTTGTCACAGTCCACATAGACACCTCCTAGGTTGTTCAGGGCCTACAAAGTAGCATAACTATTAATACCCACACCAATCATATTAAGATTTGTTCAGAAGAATCATTGTGTCATATATTATATATCAATATGATGATATATATATAAATAATTGAATGTACAAGACAATAAATTCTAGCATCGCAAGATAGATTTCATGGGACGCAACACAACAACAAAGCAACAAGCGAACATAAACGTGAGCTAAACGGGCTCGAAACATGTTTGATCCCCAGCCTACTCCTTTTACTGGAAAAATTCTCAACATCTTGATGTTCTCCTTTCTTCCACTTTAGGATCTCCCGCGAGAGATCAACGCGATTTATAAACGACACAAGCCCGACTAAGTCCAGACAGGAAAAGTTAGTTGGACGTTCCGTGCCACTCACAGTATGAGCAGGGAACCTCCTATATTGTCGTCTGGAATAGCCAGTACCATTACTATAAGGTCAGCGTTTCGGTTTTCACCGGGACTCTGTCTTACCCTTTTTGTTTTCCCACTTGTTATATGTTGGTTTTCGTTTAATATGCATTTATTTAATAAAAATTCCCACTCCATTATTAAAGAAAATATATTTTTTTAAATGAATATTTCAAGATATTTTTTTGCAGTTATCCTATTTAAATACAAGAATACTTTAGTATAATTATACCTTAAATCAACTATAATACTTACTTGTCCTTTCCTGAGTCCATCGGAAGGGCACTTGAGTGCTTCCTCTAGAAGCTCAATAACACAATTGGAAGACTCGGCATTGACACAGTTATCGGCTAAAACATAAGCTTTGAGGAAAAAAGCTTCGAACGATCGATGTTTAGCAATGGAATCCTCGGCCTTATGCAACGCTTCTTCGCGATGTCCCGTGTTATGCAAAATCCATCCCTCGTAGACTAGTCTTTCGTGCTCGGTACTGGAATGATGTCTGGCTAATCGTAGACTCCGCATTGCAGCTTTCTGACAATTCAATCTATAACGAAACATACATGGAACTGTTTGTTGTTATATATATTACATATAATTGCAAAAACATGTTGGGAATGAATCATGCGTACTGTAAATCCACAAACGAGGTTAATTTTGTTCAAAAATTCGAAAGTACCCTGCTAATAATGCATACATGAGGGTTTCAGATTGCCAAATGTTACAAATTACATACACACATAATGTAAAAGGCAAAACTGTCACTTTTAGAAAAGAGCTGATGTCATGGAACATATTTTATTTTTATAAAAAAAACCATGGTTTTCGGACCGAGATACAGTGCAAACCAGTAACAATGTTTGAATAAGTGAATCCAATGGTCTATGATTTTTAAGAAGAATTCTAGTAGTAAACTATATTTTAAAAATAAATTCAAAGATATGCATATTTATTATTCATGTCATAATATTTTTTTTAAATATCATTATTTATCAACGGTCTAACGATTCAGCTGAATTCTTAATTTATATTAAAAGTAATGGTTTTTTAATCTAAAATAAATTCGTAGTACATAAGAATAATTGTAAAAACTTGCGGTGAGCTATAGTACGTTATGAGCCTACACGATCCTTTAGTCTAATTGAGACTAAAAGGCGGAGGTCAGGAAGAGAAAATCAATTTGTGTTTTTTATTTGAATATGATTAATATGAACTGAAGTGCAATGCATTAGTCAGCTGAAGTCTAAAAGTTAGGCTAAGGATTAAAGGGGATTTGTTCTCCGTCATCATGTGGCGGCACGCGCCTCAACGCCAACTGTTGGCATAGAAACGCCGCCTTTACTGTCGCGCTTGCAGCGTTTTTTTCCCGGTTTTTACCAAGCACCAAGATGAAGAGATGAACCTGCTAAAACTGAATCCAACCCCAAAACTCGAACTATATCAATGGATTAATTTATCCACACTTTTACGATGTAGGATACACATTTCAACAGAACCCGATGTGATAAAGTGGGCCCCGACTTACCTTACCAATAGGAGAGACAACCTAAACCGCACAAGGCTATTCTCGGGCTCATTCTCAAGCATCCCATGCAAAACACCCAGAGACCCAATATCATCTACACAAGACCAACGATCGTACAGTTGCATCCAACAATCAGCTTGACTAGACTGATCGTTAACATGCGGCCGTAACAGCTCCACCAACCGATCTCCGGACATTTTCCCATGAAACATCCTATAATTCGGGTCCAACGTTAGAACTGCTCGGACGTCTCTGAAAGCTCCTTCGTAGTCTCTCAGGACTGTCAGGATCCAGGCTCTGAGCTCGAGACTGTCCGCGGAGACCTTGAACCCGATCACCTTACTGATCTCGGTGAAGGCCGCTCCGGTCTGTTTCTCCTCCATCAACTTGATGGCCCTGTATCAGAATATCACACTGTAATGGGGTTTGTTAGAAAATAAAATTAAAATAAAGCTCTTTAAATATTACAATCTCCTTAAAAATATATAAATATTTTTATATTTATCATATGTGTTTTTCACAAACTTTTATTAAGCCTTATTGTTAAAATCTATTTCTCTTCTCAACGAGTTATCTCTCCTTTTAAACTATTTACACCGAAACTTGTAAACATATTTACTTGTGAGGGCGTGTGTTATAATATGAAATTATAATTGTGCTTTCAACTAGTTTTTAGGTGAATTAGTCCTCTAATGCTATTGAAGTGTGTATCCTGCATAAAAAATAGGGATAAATTGATCATGTGATATATATCTTGATGCATTCACTCATTTAGTACTAGCTTTTGGGTTGAATTGAGCTTTAATATGGTATCAGAGCTGGTTCGACTTAAGGCTTGTAATCCACAAAACATATGAATTCAAATCCTAATATCTTAAATAATATATAATTATTTATCTAATTATCTCATTATCTCATTTGCATCAAATAAATTTTTATAAAGTCATATATCAAAGCCCTTCAAATCTCTTCTTACCGGCTAGTGTATCTTTTTAGATAATTCACACCTAACCCATAAACAGATTTGCTGTAAGGAGAACGTCGAGCATTAAAATATAAAATCTAATTATTAGCTCATCGTTTAGTTGAGTTGATCTTCTATAATACCTGTACTTATAAGGGTACACAAGAGTCGGGTCAAGCTCCGTCGCTCTCTCCAAGTCCAACACCTTCTCCTCTCCATCACAGTACAAAGACCGCTCCTGATAGACCCATCCATTAGGCTCGTACCGAGACACAAGCGAGTTCAGTTTCTTGTACGCTTCGTATTTGTGTCCTCTCTTGTAGTTAGCCCTAGCGACACCCACGACCGAATAAACATGCCCGACCTCACAAGCCGCCTCGAACCATTTCTTGGCGTCTTTGTACTCATTCCTCTCGAGCATCACGACGCCGAGTTGATGAAACGCGACTTGTTTCTGCCAATTTTGCGTCGCACACTCCGCTGCTTGCTCCAAAAGCATGGCTGTTCTATTCGATCTCATATCGTCCTCCATAGCGACCTTTGTACATTTTGTATAAGACGATTAATTGTATCGGATTGAGCAACTAAAAGGTCAATTTTGATAATCATGCTATGCGTGACCCTAACTTTTATAAGAAGCCTTTTTAAATGGGTTTTACTCTATCACACGTGCAGAGTTAACATCTAGACATATCCGATCGATATGAACATAACAAGATTGGACATTTACCTAGAAACCGCATATCACAATGTGAAGATGATAAACGGGTCGTGAATTGAATCAAACTCTAACACCATATTAATTTTATTTAAAACGATCACTTACGCTAAGTCTGACTCCTGAAATTATAATATCAACTTTATTAATTAGAGAGATAACGTTGGTTTCTGGCATTTCTTAACGTTTCGTTATCACGTCCTAACCCGGACCAACGTATCGTCTCAATTCCATACTTAAAAC
>JAYMTN010003272.1:0-10084 GCA_036897425.1 Erodium trifolium
ACAAATAAGCTTTCCTGTCTGAACCATAAGCATACTCTCAAGGGGAAAATGGAATAACATTTATGCATTAAGGAAATAGTAACCTCATCAGATAACTTGGCAGCTGCAGCTAGTCCCTTCTAAAATTTATTGGCAAGGTCAAGAACTGAAAGGCGTTTTTGCTGATCCAGCAAGAATACAGTCTCCCTTGCCACGACCTCTTTCATGGACAGTACTTTTTGGTCATCCTTCCCATCCACAACCTGATTAGTGATTATTAGCTCCTAACTTATAATTCGGAAACCGACTGATGGCAAAAATTACACGGTATTACATAAGAAAATTTGACAACATACATTGATTAGTATATAGATAAAAACAATCTTTTTCTACCTTACATCCAAAAGGCCATGATCATGCTGCAATTCTTACATCCAAAAAGTTATGATCTATGATAACAACTTGTGCTTTTTCTCTCCTCGTTTCCTCAACTTTCAATCTTACCTTCTTACATAAATTTAATATTGTTGTATAATCAAACACAAATAGATCATTAAGAATTATAGAAAATTACCAAGGAAAACATAAAAAACAAAAACAGTTTGTTAGACCGCATAACTTCTAAAAAGGCATATTGAGTTTTGCTTACCACGTTAACAAAGTAGACTACATAACTTCTAGAAAGGTTTTGCAATGCCATTCTAAGACAGATCAAAATAATTGTAAGACAGAACAATCATTTTCAATTTCACCAACAGATGTCCAAAAATACAAATATGATCTGAAGATTGAATTATGACCAAAAGTACCATTATCATTCCAATCTAACTAATATATAGTAAAAACATAATTAAGGTCAACATTTCACAAAAACAAAGGAAAAACAATTCAACCCAAAAACCCACATAGGAGCACCCTGACGCACCAAAAATAAGATTCTGGTCAAGTAATTTTAGGCGGAACAAGAAGGAGGAAAGCAAAGAGTGTGGTGAGAAATCTTTTTCAAATAGACGGTACATGGAAAAAAGTTAATAAGCACACCTCACTATCGACAATAATCAGGTCCAGGCTAATAAGTTGGTCCAGCTTGGTATTGCGCGATTCCCATAAGTGAAACCCTGACTTGTGCAGGCACTAAACCGGATGAACTGTTGAGGGATTTCAAAGCGACAAATTCCAGGTTAAGTAAGCGTACCTGCGACAAAACCAAGCAATAAAAGGCATTACCAAATAAGTTGAAAACATTTTAAGTGGATCACAAAACTAACTGCAAAAAAAAAAAAAACATATCCATGGAATCATGTTTAGATGGCAACCATATTAATGTAAGCAAGCATTTCTAGACATAAGATTCGCCAGTGTTAAAGTGTAATTGGTATGAAACGATGATTACCATTTCCAGAGATTGTATTGATTTTTAATATAGTTCCTCCTACGCCTAAGAAAAGTTAAGATTAAGCCTACATGTAAGGAAACAATCGACCATCCAGACAGAGTAGAAGACTTATTAACAACAACTCACAAATAAGGAAACTACGACGATGGTTATTTTGATTGTTACTCTCTTCCTGGGTTCCGCCTCACACAATTTCTAATCCATTTCTCAACCTAAAATGATTAGTTTTTTTTATAGGGATGAATTATTAACATGCCAAGGAAAAATCAAACTTGCTAATTCATGAAAAAGAATTAAAACCAGTTACATTGGGGTGAAAATTGTCGAGCCCCCCTCTTTCATCCTCCTTCAAATAAGCATTCAACTCTTGTAGCATCAAAAACTTATCCTAAACCCCATCATAAGATGACATCGTTACTCAAAACTTATTTAAAAAAATGAATCTATATGAAATCGTTACTCAATATGAGAATCACATATTAATGACATGAATCAAAATATAGACATGAAAAACAAACTTAAATATTCACTTACAGAATTATAAATCCAAAGAGCGCTATACCCAAAAGAAAAATCGAAAAATATCATAAGATCCAACGAACTAAAATTGCACAACACTATCTGATTCAAAAAATAGAAGAAACTCACAAACAACATAAAGCACATAGACAACATTTAATATGGATCAATTGAACTAAGCCACAAACCAGATAAAGTGTGT
The DNA here is from genome assembly GCA_036897425.1 of Erodium trifolium. Classification (NCBI taxonomy): domain Eukaryota; kingdom Viridiplantae; phylum Streptophyta; class Magnoliopsida; order Geraniales; family Geraniaceae; genus Erodium; species Erodium trifolium. The sequence goes on from JAYMTN010003272.1 coordinate 2,097, forward strand.
AGCGGCGAACACGGATCTGTCTTGAACAGGGGCTTGAAGCCCCTGTTTTGATTGGAACCTAATCAAAACATCCACGAACAGGGGCTTGAAGACTCACCATGGACATGTGAAGCTTTTAGAGTTGCATTGTTGTCACTGATTTGGAGTGACACCACTTGAAGCAGGGTTGTCTTTATTTTCTTTGAATACCAGTTGGAAAATAGCCAGTGCTCTAGTTCTAGATTATATCAGTGCATTTACAAACTTTATATTAGGTATGTAGGCTGACATAAAATGGTTGGTTGAAAGATTTAGTTTTATTGCTTGAATGAAGATAACCATGTAATCTATACGTATATCAAAACTATTGTGTTTTTGGATTTATTGGCTTGAAACTGGGTAACTTTTGTGAAGTGCATTCATACAGTGCCAATAGCGCCTGCTAGACTTGCCTGAAAATATAAATTATGAAGTGAGTCAAAAGACGGCTTTCATCCCGTAAAATGTAGCATGACGGCCTTCCTAACTTGAGACCCTAAACAAAGTTATTAGTATAGGTTAATTGTTGTTCATACTAATTGCCAACTACGTTTTAGACATAACTGGCACCTCTTGGTGGGATCTGAGTGATTTTCGTGTAGCCATTTCACATCAGAGTCAATTTCTAGTTCAACCTGGCATCTCCTTAAGCTTGTCTCTTTTTTTTGGATCAGAATATCCTTAAGCCTGTCAATGCTCCAAATCAAAGAGTTTCTCTTTCTGGAATAATATATATATTTTATTTCGAAAATGTGGTATTACTTGGCCTATCTGTCTCTCATGAAAACACTCCACAATTTTACATTTAAATCTGAGCAGTGCATAACTTAATTCCTCTTCCTGTAGAAAATCAAAGACTTAATAAAACCATCATTTATCAACAACAAAAAAAAACTTAATTTGTCTTCATGATAAATTTATCTTACTTGAATATGATGACTTCATTTTTCTTACCCATAATTTGTGCTCCTACAGATGGTTTATGTTTTGTGTGTCTACAACAAGAAAGAGAAGCAACACCGCATTACTGTGAGTAGTCTTTACACCATATTTTAAAGATTTGAATGGGACTTGTTACCTAAAATAAATCCTAATGTATGAAACCGTTTCAGTTTACATGAGGATCTGCCAAGTGCCGACTCAGGTTTTACTTGTGCTTGAAAAATAATTTAGAATAATTGCTAAAGTTAGTCAGGGAAATGATTGGAAAACATACATTACATGTAATAGGTTCTGAATGTGTTTTACTTGTACTCTTTTTTCCTTCTAAATTGGTTCTATGGCCCAGTCAGTAACTTCGTACTTTCAGCTCTCCATATTGCTAAATTTAATCTAAGATCGTGGTATGTTTATAAATGAAAGTGCTGCATATCTTTTGCAGTATCATGCTATCTTTATCATAGGGGATGGCCAGTATATCTTTCTTTAAAACCAGTTCTTTGATGGCTAGGAGAACATGAGCCACCTATACTGCATTGGTTTACCATCTTATAAAGATAGTAGTATCTCTGTGTGTGTGAATGAAAGTACTAATTTTGCTCCTATACCTTAGTAATTGCCGAATATTGAAGTTTGTGTAGTTGTCATAAGGCTAATTTCTGCAATCTTTTCATTATTTTTTATTATGTGCATGATTGTTTTCCTCTAAATTCCTCAGTACTTAATATTATGTAATGATATTGTTCTAGATGGCCGCATTCAATATCCAAGAGGCTTTACTCTGGAAGGAAAAAATCGAGCTTGTAATCGATCAGGTATGTTTTTGAAGATCTGCACGGTTTATGAGTTTAACTTCTCTGCTACTTTTCTCTGTTTTTCTCGAATTCATTGACGATTATCGTTCATAAAAGATGGCCTCATACTTCAGAATTTGTTGTTGTTGCACTGTATGGAACTATATAGAAATGTCCTGAATGTACCTTACTATATCTATTTGATTCCTTAGTGATTATTTGTGATTTTGAACTTACTACTTGATTCTCATATGATCACTCTAGCATATATGTTGCATTAAGCAATCCAATTCTCCTAGCACTGACTGCATGCTAATGTATGCAGCATCAAGATTCACAGATTCCAAATGGTAACAAGTATGTTTCTTTTGAGTATAAATCTGGAATGGATAATGGAAGGAATGGTTCGTCCTCTGACCGCGAAAGTCAGTAAGTGTTTGTTTAATCTTGTTTCTCTTTGGGTTAGATTCAAATACAAAAACCTTCTTAAAATACAAATCGCTTAAAATATGAACACATGATAATTACATGTATATCAATGATAATTCCAAAAAAATCTTTCCAGATTCGTAATTACACAGGATGATAATTATCATCTTGTGTACTGATTTTGTAATTATCAAACGATGCTCTTGTAATTATCATTTGGTTCACATGCAATTATCATATGTTTGTATTTGTATTCTAAGGGGTGTTTGCATTTGATCCTCTCCCGTTTCTCTTTTGCCTTTTTATAATAGGTTGGTAGTACTGAATGTGCACTGATTGCATTTATGACTAATGTCATATGCATGTTTAGCTGTTGTAAATAGTTTCTAGCATCCTTTGAAACAACTCCGCAAATTTTAGCTTAATAAGAATAAAGGAAGCCATCTGTATTCATGAATATGGCCTGGCGAATAGCTATGTGAATCCCAAATATGATATGACATTAAGTCTCGCCCCAGCAGCTCTAAACTACTTATGAATGCATCTATATGCTCGTGCTGTCTGTTGTTTACTTAGAAGTTCATTCAGATGAAACTTTTTTGGCAGTAGTTGTTCTGATGATTTTTTTATCAACTCATTTCTGTGCAGTTGGGAGTGATTGTCTTGTTTTATAACTGTTCCCTATGTAGCTGAGCATTGTTTTCTAGTTAATATGCTGTGCCAGCTAGTAGGAATCTGATTCTCTTGGGTAAACTTCTTTTCAGGTTCAGTGCACAGGAGGATGAAGAGGATTCTTTGTTGAGCAGGAGAACAACAATTGGAAATGGTTGTTATTTTCTTTCATTTGACTTTCATTGTGTTCATTTTGGGTGAAATCTCCATCTGGTCAGACTCATCATGTTATTGTATTTGGCAGGTCCTCCTGAATCAATACTTGACTGGACACGGGATATTGACTCGGAATTCACAAACCAAAATGCAAACAGCCAAGCATTTTCTAGAAAGCATTGGCGCCTTCTCCAATGCCAAAATGGTGAAGTAACCCTTATCATTTGGATTTGATGAGTAGGAAAACAATAAGTAAAATTTGCTTCAAATGACATAATTTTCTAGCATTATGTTATGTTTTGCTTGCAACGATAAATCATTGATGGCTTTCTACTTGGATATTGACAGGACTTCGCATCTTTGAAGAACTTGTTGAAGTTGATTATCTTGTATGTAACTCTTTCCTTGTTTTGCTTGATTTGTCATGTGACCTTACTTTGCATTAGGTTTCTGTAATAGAACACATACAACCATTGAATGTAGTTTTCATGATGCAGCCAAGGAGCTGTAGTAGAGCTATGAAGGCTGTAGGAGTCGTGGAGGCTACTTGTGAAGAAATATTTGAGCTTGTAATGAGCATGGATGGGACACGGTTTGAGTAAGTGTAATCTTTCTCTGAAAGCTCAATGTGACCAAATGCTACAAACAATAACGGTTTTTTTTTAAAACTCGAAGGCGCATACTAGAAGATATATTTTTGAAAATAAAATTCCAGTGGTGCATCAGCCCCCACAAGATGTTGAGTGGCTCCAACCCTGATTGTGACAGTACTCATTGTTTTACGGCAAAAAAATGACTGTATTTGCTCTCTCACGCCCATGTGTACATGTCTATTGTGGTAGATTGAAACTTTTGTTTGATAAAACATAGTAGAAGACTATTACAAATACTTATAGTGTGCCCACCCATACATGTCCATTGTGGAAGATAGCAACCTTTCATTATATAAAATATGGTAGAAGACTGACATTACTTTTGATGTGCAATGCAGATGGGATTGTAGTTTCCAGTATGGTAGCTTAGTTGAGGAGGTAGATGGTCATACGGCAATACTGTATCATAGACTTCAGCTGGATTGGTTTCCTACGTAATAATCTTCAATTTGAAGCAAGCTTGTGACTTCCTCTTTTCTCCCACTCTTATCCATATTGACTATAGACATTCCATTATTAAAGTATTCATTTTTATACCAAATTCAAGGCACATTCTGAACCATTATCTAGAATTGATTATGGCTCGACATTTTACTCCTGTTCCACTTCCTATAAATAATTCTTGCTGTATTGTAACTTAAAGCATTGCCTTACTCAGCCTACCATATGGCATCTTGTGTGCTTGACCATATGCTTTCGCATAATGTCCTTTTTTGTTCAAATCTTAGTTGCTGCTTTAAATTTGCAAGTTTATTACTGCTAGCAACGTGGTTTTCCATTGTGATGAAACATATTTTTATTAACAACATTGTTGGAATTTTTTATCAACCATTTGTATGTACCAAGGGTTGAACTCATGACCCGACTTATATAGAAGAGAGCTCTTTACCACTTGGCCCAACTTAAGTTGGTCATCATTGTTGGAAATTTGATCTTTATGTTGGTGTGCGTGTGTTCAAGTGAGCATTTTTTGGTTTTATCCATGCAACTTCATAGAGATTTTCTAGTAACCATGAATTAATTTTCTTTAAAAAGCTTATTATTCCCTATTATGCCTTTTCAGGTTAGTATGGCCCCGTGACCTCTGTTATGTGCGTTATTGGCGACGAAATGATGATGGAAGTTATGGTATGTGTTTTGTAGTCCTCATATTTCAACTTTCTTATATCTGTTCTCACCTTTAAGAACTTTCCTCTCTTCTGTAATTGCACAGTTGTTCTATTTCGTTCTAGAGAGCATGAGAACTGCGGGCCACAACCAGGATATGTGCGGGCACATGTTGAAAGTATTCTTCTTCTATTACTCTCTGGTGCCGGGAAATATGTTGGATAAAAATATTAATATTATTTTATTTTTTGAAGATGGGTGGGAATATGTTGTATACAAAGATTACTATAATCAACATTCTACATTTTAATTTTTCTAAGGTGGAGGAGTATACAAAGATTACTATAATCAACATTCTACATTTTAATTTTTCTAAGGTGGAGGATTCAACATTTCCCCTCTGAAGTCTCAAAATGGGAAGCCCCGGGCACAAGTGCAGCATCTTATGCAGATTGATCTGAAAGGATGGGGTGTAGGCTATGCTTCATCATTTCAACAACATTGTCTCCTTCAGATATTGAATAGTGTTGCTGGTGCGTTTCTACTTTATAAATTTGATGTGTTTCTTAACATCAGTTTATCTGTGGTGGGTTGAGACCATTTCTATATATGGATGTTTTCCAGCTTTTGAAGATTTATGTTACCTGTTAGACTTTTAAGCATCTAATATAATTTATGTTGGATACTTTTTGTGGTCCATTTTCCCACATATATGACTTCTGAGCAATTCCAGAACGGCTCCATATATGTAATGGAACTGGCACCCAAGGAAAGCATAGTATCTTGTACTTACAGATGTACTTTTGTTCCTAGCATCTTATGGTTAAGTTGAGATTCTTGTTGTACCAGATATAATAGGGGATGCATTAAGGAAAATTGGTGTCACAGTTATTACACAACTTTCATATTGCACTCTTTCTGAAATTTTCTTATTCCTATTGGTTCTAAGTTTATTTGTTTATTGTTTTGGTTTTAGTGCATTGATTCTAATGCGGCAAACAACTAGAAAAGAAGGGGTTCACCAACTCTTAACTTACTTTACATATGACCTTATTTTTTATTACTGCTTCCTTCAACCTGGAAGTTTTCATCAATGTGAAAGCTCTCACTTCTCAGTTTTGAACTTATTATTGTCACATTCTTATTACAGGACTGCGTGAATGGTTTGCTCAGACAGATGAAAGAGGTGCTCCTCCGAGAATCCCAGTTATGGTCAATATGAATTCAGCTTCGGTTTCAAAGAAGAGTAAAAAAATGCAAGAATCTTCCTTCCATCCAAAAATTGATCAACTAAATAATGCAAGCAGACACTCTGTGATGCTAGATGAGTTTTCTGATGAAGATGAAGAATTTCAAATAGCTGAGGCGGAACAAGAGGTTTCTTCATCCACGATTATACCCCCATATTTATGGTGTATACATTATTACTAAACATGAATTTATTTGGGTATTTTTCAGGCATATCAAAATAAACGCGAAAACGATGTCAAACAAACAGGTGGATACAAACGCCCCATTATATTTGTTTACTTTGTTCTGCTTATGATCTTTGATTGAATATGAACAAAGTGGAGTATCCTAATCACAGTCGATTTCATGATTTGAAGCAGTTGAAGAGGAACAGACAGATGAAGTTGATTTGTCATGTTTTACGGGTAATCTACGACGTGATGACCGTGAAACTGCTCGAAATTGTTGGAGAATTTCTGATGGCAATAACTTCAGAGTTCGTAGCAGACATTTTTGTTTTGACAAATCAAAGGTTCTTTGTTATTTTGCTTGCTCTTTTAGAATGGGCTACTTCACCCTGTAAAATGAAATTTTGTGATCTTCGGGGCATGCTCTTATTGCATTGTTTTCATTATGTTTGAAGATTCCTGCTGGGAAACATCTAATGGACCTTGTTGCTGTTGATTGGTTCAAGGACACAAAAAGAATGGACCATGTTGCTAGGCAAAAAGGATGTGCAGCACAAGTAATGAAAATTAACTTTGCATTCTAACTTTTTTATACACTGTTCTGTTACCACTTGACCTTGACCCTTAAATAAGTACCTGTTTCTTTTCATCTCTTCATGGGTAGGTATCCCTGGAAAGATGCAATAAATTGCACGAATATGTTGTGGCGTATCTGTGATTATAATATAGATGCATGAACTTGATATTTAGGGAGACTGGCTTGTTTTGAGGCTTATGCTAGTTATTAACCTTGTTGGCTTAGCACAATAATTAACAAGCTGGATTGTTCAGTAAGAAGTACTTGTTGTATGATCTTTGACAAACTTCAGTTGATGTGATGAATTTTCATTCAGCCCTGACTATTTGAGATTTTCTGCTAATAAGATTAAAATCTGTTGTACTGGTTTGCTACTGCTCCTTTATTGGGTATAACATATTTATGGACTTTTATTGGTAAATGGTTGTGTAGGTTGCCTTGGAAAAAGGTCATTTCTCTGTGATCTTTAATCTGCAAGTAAGTTGATACCATTCATGTGATTTTGAATTCTGAACATGGCAAATCAGTTTCAGGAGACTCATTTTCTTGGCTCTTCCAGGTACCAGCCGGTTCTACGCACTACAGTATGGTATTCTCTTTTGTTACGAAAGAACTAGTACCTGGATCCCTCTTGCAGCGGTTTGTTGATGGTGATGATGAATTCCGAAATAGCAGGCTAAAGCTTATTCCGTCAGTTCCAAAGGTATGTTTGTCCCTGTCAGTCCATATCTAAAATGTTGAATTTTGGATGTCAGGATTATTGAGGCAGTTCTTGAACCATCATTCAGACTTTGAAACAGACATGTCTATAGGCATATAATGTGTATATGAGCTAACTGTATAGGAAATGCCTGTTTCAAAGTCTGGTTTTGAACTTTACTTTCTTAGTATTTTCTATTCGAAAATTGAATTTAAAACTTATTTTAGTTTATTTTTCTGGTATCTTCATATGATAGTTGAAGGCTAGACGACAGAAAATGAACTTTGGAAGGATCTAAAATTATAATTAGGGCTCTTCCATTTCCACTTCTGTCCTGGTTGATTATATTTATATTACGTAGTGTATTTATTTATTTTCTGTATTGACTTATGCAGGGATCATGGATTGTGCGTCAAAGTGTTGGAAGCACCCCATGTTTATTGGGGAAGTCAGTTGATTGCAACTATATCCGTGCTCCCAATTATTTAGAAGTAACAGCATTTTCCAAACTTCTTCTGTATAGAG
>JAYMTN010003273.1:0-10084 GCA_036897425.1 Erodium trifolium
AGAAGATAATAAAAATAGCTAGCCATACACGACGTCACATATATTCTAGATAATTTTGTGCACTTTTCTAGAATTGTTATGAACCTATCACATTGAACATGACATGGATATATCTTATTTAGCGATAAATGTGAATCCTTACATATTTGAATTTTTATATAGAATTCTAGACGGTAAATCTTATCCATCGAGGTTGTCTTGTTAGAAACTAATATCCATCATCCATTTGAGATTTTATAGTGTTATAAATAGACGTTGTAGCTCATTTGCTTAGTATAATCTGGTATAATATTTTTATATGAGCAAGTTTACTTATTTTCCTATTATATTATTTCATAAGAAAAAAATTTATCAATCAAATTCTCGTTTTAAGCCCAAATAATTATTTGGGGTCGGCCCTGATTGGCGCATACTCAATTTCAAGAAAAGGGATTCTATGGAATGATTCAGAAAAAAATGTAACATCTATTAAACCTCTCACTGGAATTTGAGACAACTATAGTCTTTACACATCCCTCTTTCCCTTTATATAGGAGAAGAGTGAGGGATGAGGAGCCTTGGTGGGTCTTACCACGTGCAACACACCCTTGGCATAAACAGCAGATACAGGGGCTATGGAAGACCCATTCACCCGAATGGTACATACTAAATTTAGGTTCTCCGTCCAAACCTCCATCAACTATTCACGCAAATCTTGAACCACAAACCCTACAGTCCCCCGCCGTAATAAAAAAATATTGTGAAAATAGTTAGACTCATCTCTAGATACTTTTGAGATCAAAAATTTCTTGTCTACAAAGGTTACCAAAACTGTAGATCCAGCATTGTCCATCACCCAACATTTCTTTTTCCCGATAGGGATTGAAGGAACAGAAACCTTTAATGTTGGCTTAAAATTTGGTTGATATCCAATATCAACTCATCCTTTGCCATACTTATGTGCAACACCGATAGTTTCATTTTGTACTCGAAAACCTACCCCGCATTATTCGAAATGAATGCAACCCTTTCTTTTTGTAATCTTTGACTGATTCTTCACTTAGTCACATGCACCGATTCTGCCACCATAATGTCTTGGACTGATTTCGCAATTAATTGGGTTGGACTGATTCTATCCCATTGGATATCAAACCCTACGATTCGGCCTCCACTATTTAAAGCATTACATACACAAAATCGGTCATACTTTTCCTATTCAAAACTATCTCCAAACAGAATCGACAGCATCTTAATTTCTCAAAGACCGAATCCATGGCGTCCCATCGGAAGGATGTAGAGGATAGGAGACTCGTTGTTGCCTGGATGCTACATGGCAGTGCCACCAGAGAGTATTGGAACGATCTCTGTGAGGATTGGAAATCCATGGCAACAGAACCATATCCTTGGACCACGAAGCAGCTGAAGGATCACTAACAAAAGACCAACCTCCGGGTCGTGCATTTCAAGTTGACGTTCTTGCAAGCCTGACATGAGCTCGGTCCAACGACCACCGATGTCGAGGTGCTCCTCGAGGGCAACTGGATGTATGCCTGTAACGTCGTTCTCCCCTTCAACAAACATGAGTGGTGGATGACCGTTCGGGAATGTCCGAAATGGTGCATGATGAACAGGTTCCCCAACCTCTAGTTCTCATCGGGTTGCTCGGAAGTTTTTTTGTTGATTCTCGGGGTTTGGTTTCCTCTGTTTTGCGCTGTACTTTACTTTCTTCGTTACGTTTCGGATAAGACCAACAAATCGGATCGATTCTATCCGGTTTTTTCCAAATTTCAGTCAAGTTAGACTGGTCCCACCGTGGAATCCTCGAACTACACTTGTGCCGCATTGCCGCGTATCGGCGGCGCCGACCTTGTCTCAGTCCACTTTTCCTCCTCCGTCACCTCTTTCAGGAACTGTATGGGGGCACGAATAATGGAGTGGGCGGGGAGAGACAACCATATGGACGGATTGCCGAGGAAGATGGTGATCGTGGCGGTCGGAGCATTCGCCAAGGCCGTCACGTCTCTTCTCAACTCCACCTCCGTCCACAACGCCGATACGCTCTCTCGCCTCGTCCGTTCTCGTCCTCCGGGCGTTCCTCTCATCACCGTCAGCAATCACATGTCTACGTCTGTATCTCTCCCTCTTCTCTATCAATTCTTACAGTTCAACTGTTCTAGGGTTTTGATTTGATTTGCATTGAATCGATTCGATTGTTAATTCATTATTCTTGGTATACTTCTAATATATCAGAATTTGCTTGTAGTGCTTAAAGCTTGAGTTCAAATAAAATGAAACCAGTTAATATTGTATAAACTATTCAAACAGAAAATAAATTGCAATCCATTCTGTAAAGTAGTTGGTTTGGATGTCTTTTCAAGAGCTAAGGTCCTCTGCCTATTGTTGGAGCTGTATATGTCACTGAACAATCCATTACTAAAGTCGATGGATTATCCTATTATCATCCCCGAATTATAAACATTACATCGATAAACTAGCTGGTTTGGATTTGAGGGTAATTGGCAAATGTCCCTGTCCTGTTGCTTACATTCTGCATACATATTAGTATGTTGCGGAAAATGGTCAGATTGACTATGTGGTAAAGAATCACTACATCATGAAGCGCATTATTTTGTTGTTATGAATTGATTGCTATAATAGTCTAAGTTAAGTTGGATATTCGTTAAATAATGTACACAATGCATTGCACTCCAACAAGCTAGATGGTTTGAATTTGGCCTTACATGGAAAAAGGTTGTATGGCCCCGATGCTTGCTTGCTTGCTCAGCATATTAGCCTGTGTTGGACAATGAATATGCGCCAAAAAACGTAAGGAAGAAATTAGATGGTTTCTGAGCTTTACCTCTCTCAGTTATCATCAGAACTGTAAAATTTAGTACTGATGATTAATCTATATGATGATGGTTATTGTTCTTAATCGAACTCTTAACCCCGACAATTTAGAACTGCTTATTGATACTTTCTGGGAACAATTCTAACAGATTGGATGACCCACTTATGTGGGGTTTCAAGGGTTTTCCCACATCAGATGCAAAATTGGCTCGATGGGTACTAGCTGCAGAAGACATATGCTTTAAAAACTCAGTGTTTTCGTATCTTTTCAGGCTTGGTATGTTCATTAATCCTTAAGTGGCATCAAACTCCCCATTCCCATTTTTTGTTTAGCTGAATTCTCAAACTTTTATATGCATACTTCACTGGCTTAGGCCCGCTTGAATTTGAAGTATTTAAATGCCTGATCAATATTCATAGTCTATTTATATAGACGCTTCTTGAACTTTTCAAGAAGTAAATAACTTGCCAGCCTCCCTTTTGGACAAGTTGTCTGGCCCAGAATGCAAGGTGAACACCATTAACTATTTGGATGAGGCTAAATCATTGGTGTATATACGGTCTCAAGACCATTAAAAATATCACTGGCCAGTTCCTTCAGGAAAAGAAAACTTAGCAAGAAGAATGGAAAGCTGTAAACAAATTTAAGCAACAAAAGATGAAGAAAAACATTATTGGGGATAAAGTGAATTTGGAAAGAAAGCTCTAAAACGCGTTTAAGAATTTATCAAGTTGTTTGTCCTAAAAAGAGGGGAACTACCTCTTATCTTAGAGTGTCCTTTGAATAGTTGTTGGAGTTCTTCATGGTGAAGATGTAGATCCATTCACCATTTGATAAGTATCTTGGGCTAATAAGCAAGATATTAACTGCTTATTTCAAGGAACCATTATATTAAACGAGGCCATGTTTCTTCTTATCAACACTATTATTATTATGCTTCTTAATACTCCGTGTTTCACATATTTGTTGTGGATTTTGTGCAGGTAAATGCATACCAATAATAAGGGGAGGTGGGATTTATCAAGAACACATGAATGAAGCTCTTGAGCGTTTAAGTGATGGAGGATGGGTACATACTCATTACTATTTTGAAATCCTTGTAAAATGGATATACTCTTCTTACGGTCAGATCCTTGGAGACTCTTTTTACTTTTACTTGTTATGGGCCTCTAGCGAATTGTTCTATTTACAAATGTATGCCTTTTCTCACCTAGACTAGTTTGTAGGCTTGATTCGATGTCTACATAGGGAAATTTTGGGATGGGATATGTATGTAAAGTTTTAGCTAGCATATCCATGTTGAAATTAGGAATGCTATTATTCTGTATTTTTCCTTAGCTTTGATCACTGCTAAACTTACAAGCTTTCTTATCAATATGCACTGTCAGCAAGTGGCTAGCTCTAAAAACTAACTTGATTTGTCCTATAAACATTTCAGTAACTGCATTAATGTGTATCAAATTTCTTGTTCTGATATATATTTTTTATTTAATCCAATTATGCAGCTGCATACATTTCCAGAAGGAAAAATCTTCCAGGAAGATGCTCCTATAAGAAGATTAAAATGGGGCACTGCCAGTCTCATTGTCCGTACCCCAGTAACCCCAATAGTTTTGCCTATTGTCCACAATGGTTTTCAAGAGGTTATTTTCCTAATATCGATGTTCCTTCTAGGGTGCTTCCATCGAGAAATTGTTGATAAATGTTCCAACAATTATTAGACTTGGAGGGAGGGCAAACTGGTTAGTTTATGCTTGGAATTTGACATAAGCATCATCATCTTCAAATTCGATATGTTTTCAACTTAATGATTGGTATAGCAGGTAAAATTGTAGTTGTTAATTGATTTGGCAGTAAATAGGTTTATCTTTATTGGATATATTATAGGGTCTCTGTACCAGAAGGTAATCTGGGAAAAGGTGGGAAAATAACTGGACATATAAGTTATCTGATATCAGCGGTCCAGTTGAGTGGTTTAATATCGTTAGCTCCTTGCATGGCAATTAGCTTTAAGTTCTTGCGCGGCCCTTTTTTCTTCCTCTGTTACTTTCCTCTATCTGTATTGGTGAGGAAAGTTATTCTGGCTTACTTATTATAATTTCCTTAAGACTTCTATCTGCTGTCTGTTTTGGAAAATACCAATGACATATATATAATATATGTGTATGTACATAACTTTGCTTGTTATTTTGGACATGTTTAAGTTCAAACTAACTTTGGGTCTCTAATATAAAGGAATAAATGTAGGAATGTTATTTGTGAACATTTCAGATCTAATTTGATTTTATGCAGCATATGTACGGTTTAACTTGTATTATTTTTCTCTTCTTTTCATTTACAGGTAATGCCTGAGAATTTTTTCTTTGGGAGAAAGCCGCCTCTTCCATTATGTAACAAGAATATTAGCATAGTTGTTGGGGAGCCTATAGAATTTGATCTTCCTAAAATGAGGCAAAATGCGATATCTCTGTCTCGCGGCTTATCACTTCCTACTTCAGGATGGCCTTGCATTTCTGCTCATGGACTGGATGAGGCAGCCCAAAAATGTCTATATGCTGATATTTCAGAACAGATTCAAAGTGCCATGGAGAGTTTACGAATTTTTGGTAGAAACTTTCTGAAGTCAAATGTCTAAATTTATACGTCCTAAAGAAGTAAAAGTTTGGCCCATGGATGTGTGTCATCAACCCTGTCCAGCTATACAGAAAAATTCTCTTTGACGAATTATTACAGTTAGACCTCTTTTTTTATCAGGCCAAGCCTTGATTTAGTTGTTTTCATTTTTCTGGATATGGTTATGTAATTTATTTTTTGAACTGTTAGGCTTACAGAACAGACGCGACCATTGTGCGAATGCATTATTTGTATAATGAAAATGCACATGTTTGTGAAAAATTATGTTGGTTTTGCATGATCTGCAATGTGTTTGTTTCATTAGTGAATGAATGTGCTCTAACTTCCAGTTACCACATTTTACAAATTAGTTAGTTTCATGGAACATATTTGTTTCTTGAATGAGGACAATTGTTTAATGTGACAGAACTACTGACAAGAAATATGGTTACAACTCTGATAGTATAAGGTTTTCTGGTTGACTCAATCATTGCAGTTGGTAGGCTCCGTGCTGCACAAAGCTGCTTTCTGGTATATCTTTCTCCTTTAAAACTTGTCTTTATTTTTTTTTTTCATTTTGGCTGTAATGTTTTATCCTTCCTATTTTTGGCTGCTTTACAGCTAGAGAACAAAGAATGGAGCACACTCATGGTATGTCTTTGACTATTACTTCTGACAATTGTTTGTTTGTGGCTTCTTGCCAGTTTCTACAGAAAGTTGTTGAACAGTATGTTTGATTAACTTTGAGAACCATAGGAATAATTAACCTTTGAGATTTAGAAGGGATATTAACCCATCATGTTTTAAGATCAAGTTGCATCTGCTTTTCCATTGGTTTTAAGACTGTAGGATGCTGATTCTAGCTCGAAAGTTCGAATCAAGGATTATATTAAAAAGATGACCTTTTGCTAGTGACTAAAGGTGTCGGTAACCCTATCTAGACTCCAGAGTGCAAAGCCTTACATAGTGGGAATAACTTTGCAATCTATTCTTCCACAATGTCCCTGGCTCACTTTTCTTCTTCTGTCGAGGGTTAAAACTGTTGCAGGCTTTAAGCAAACTATATCTGTGACATGCTAGGGATGAGAGCTAATTTGCATTCAATTCACAGCACATTCAATAACGAACTTACTACTACTGTTGCATTTGCCATTTTGTTCTCATTCCTTACATTGTGTATTTTCATGATACTGGATGTGAAAAAGATTGAGAGGTCAAATTCAATTGGTGTTGTTGTGATTGGTGGCTATGTAAATGCGAATGAGTTAATGTGCCCATTTTGTGCCTTTACTTCAAATAATTTATGAAAATTGGAACTACCCTTTTCATTCTACTCTGTTTTTTCCTGTCACAGACTGTCCCAGAAGGATTAAAGCAGAAGAAAGCAGAAAAGGTAGCATTTATTTGCATAGTGATGTTGGTATTGTGCACAGTGGTTTAAAGTAGTTAAGCATGAATAATTTGGTTAACTTTATAGGGTGAAGCAAGTAGGAAATGATATTGTGTATGATTTGAATCTTTATTTGGAAAGTAGAAAATAGACATTGACAAGAGAGGAGAAATAATTAAGAACATGTGGATGGCTTATCTATTGTCTCCTCATGTTTTTGGCTTAGCCTTTGATTGATTACAGAAGGGACGCTTCCATGGAAAGGAAACATTGTTGTGTGAAGATTGTTGCTTTGCTTTGGAGTCACGTGCTCCAAAGTATGGGTCATTTTTGTCAGGGAATAGGAGAAAGCTGACTAGTGTAGTCATTGCTCGTAGTTGTATACAAGCGTCCCATCTTTTAAGAGTATATGTAGTGGCGTCAAATTTGGAGGTCGAATCGACGGAAAAAAGGGATTTTGGATGAAAATGTGTTTTTTTTCTCTCCTTGACTAGTCGATGAAACTGTTGACATCGAAAAAGAATCGATTTGCTCTCTTTAACCTTGAGACACCTAGCGATTCTTCTCTCTTTCCCGCAGAATCCTCCCTGCTCACCCACTGGAGATTTGTAGAATCGACCTTTTTTTTCTTTTCAAAAGACATTTTCCACTGCCTTAAATTGTATTAGTATGATTTCAAAACATGATTTATTTGAGCCAATTGTATTTTCACCTTTTGTTGTAGATTCCATATGGATACATATGCCTGGATTGTTGGAACAAGTATATGCCGAACTGGGTGTCATGTCTGAACATACCCTACACATGGTATGTCTCCGCTCTACTTTTTATGCTATTTTATTGAAGGAATGTTGTTGTGCGAAATGCAATCATCATATCAGGAAGGTTTTTTTTTTTGTTACATGATCATTTGATGCCCAAATGAGACTATTTGTGGATTCTGGTGAAAGTAATATTGAAGCCTTCTTTTGAAGGTAAGCTTAGTGGCCTAAAATGATCAATCACAAATTATTACGTGTTACATTGACATGTAAAGTATATATATTTGGGTTAATGGTCAAAAGCTACAACAAAATTTTGTCCACAAACAAAAGCATGCATAACTTTTTGTCCATGTTTTTTAGTTTAGACGTAACATGGAGTCATGCATGATCAGAATGATGGTCTGAGCAGTGCTTCCCGGATTCAATCGATTTATGGGCAATACATAATGCACCCACAAAGCATGGATAAAATTTCAGTGCACCTATAAAGTGTGGACAAAATTTCAATGCACCCACGAAATGTGGACAAAAGTTTTTGCTTACTGTAGGTTTTAACAGTTAACCCTACATATTTATATATCTCATTTTCTCGAAACAGAAGCTCTAAAACAAATTCCTACGTTTGTTTTAGTAAGTCAGACAAGTTAAGTTACTCATGGTTGTTTAGTTTGACTTTGAGTAGAGTTGACATAGAAACAAATGAAGGTAAATGGCTAAATGTGAAATGAGATATTGCTTTCGTAACGCAATTTTGTTTGTTCCTCAACGTCAGATTTTTGCGACGTTAAAAGTATCATCAGGGTGGTCAAATGAAGAAATAATCTTATAAAAATGCACTACCCTTGACATCTTTCACACATAAATATATTGACTTTTATTTTTTTCACTTAAATACACTAAACTTTGGAATTTTGTCATTTTATTCTATTTTGATAATAAATTACATGTATTTCATTTTAACCTAAAAAATATTAAGGATGTCAAAATATAGTACTTTTGAGTATTTCTGTGATTCTTATCAAAATAAAATAGAACAAAGTGTAATCAAGTGATCTTGATATCTTTTTGTGAGATTATTCTTAAAACAAAAGTTCCATGCTTTTGATTCAATCTAAACTAATTGGGACACATAATTTTAGGAATGAGATTCTTTATTAGAAATCAAAGTTTAGTTTAGACAGAAACATAAACCTGGTTATGTTGTCATTCATATCTTGTGTAATGTGGGAAGTACTTTTTTTATCCAAAAATGATGAGTGGACTAGATTGACATATATTGTCCATGCACAGAAAGCTACATAAAGTTTAAAAATGTCAAATCAGTTATTTAAGTTTCGGTATAAATCATTTATATGATTTTATGAATTAATCATAGATCACATACGCATTTTATGAATTGATCATTGATTATTTACATGTTTTTATGAATTAAAAAATATCGCAAATTTAACTTAAATTTTATCGAATACATGATCAATACTTCAAAATAACAAAATATACTTGACAAATACTTTAGAATATGTTTTTACATATAACCCATTAATCTTGCTGAGTTGATAATAACCGTAATAGTTGATGACCATTTTACCCTTAAATACTGGCCCTGTTTTGGTTGATTGTAGGCACTTGGAGGTACTAGAGCCACTTGGGATCTCTCTCTCTCAACTTTCTCATGCCTGTCTTTAATGGAACATTATGCCATTGTTGTAATATATTGATCCAACTGGCCTTTTATATTTACTCATTTGTCCCTTACAATTAATGGCGTTCATAAATAAATATAAATGTATGCACGACAATGATACGTAACAAGCTACCGAGAAGAAACTCCCGTGACTCAATTTATCAAATCCTTCTCAACTTCTAGAGGCTC
The DNA here is from genome assembly GCA_036897425.1 of Erodium trifolium. Taxonomy (NCBI): domain Eukaryota; kingdom Viridiplantae; phylum Streptophyta; class Magnoliopsida; order Geraniales; family Geraniaceae; genus Erodium; species Erodium trifolium. The sequence continues at coordinate 9,471 of JAYMTN010003273.1, forward strand.
AATGCCGGCTTGGACGGCACTTACATTGTCCATCTGCTGATTCTTAGATTTGTTTCTATTTACGTCTCTTGCCATTGGGCATGACTTGTGTTGTTAGCTAATTACCTACACAAAATGGTAAAATGTACTAAACCTTATTGATAATAATAATCAGTGGCATAATTGATACGGTGTACAAAAAATCCCGACTAGGCTCTGTTTATACCTCATATCTTTGTTGTTCGAGCCGATTAAATCCCGATTAATCCTCAAAATGTCCTCACCGCCCAACTAATGTCTAGCGATTTTGAGAACCTTGATTGATATAATTTAATATAATTTACTTTTGACCTTGAAATTTTCACAGTTTCTAGTATCCAATATTTTTAAAAAAATTCATTTGATTGATGGGATCTTGACGTCGTAACCATTGGAATAATAGCTTGAACTTAATATAATATATATATATATATATATATTCTATGTACTGATTTAAATATATAGTAGCCTAATTTTAAACATATTTTTATGTAGCTGAAATTCATCAATCAAACGGGCATTAGTAATTTAATCAGGGCACGCCGATGGTTCACCACAGCCGTCCGATCTGATCAACAACTGTGTGACCTATACGT
>JAYMTN010003274.1:0-10082 GCA_036897425.1 Erodium trifolium
TTTGGAGTTCTCCCTGGCTACCTGTTATCCCCTCAACCTCCTCAGATCCTTCGGTGCAGGCAGCTTCGAGTCGAGTCAGACAATGAGTCCAATAAGCTACAACTAGATAGCATTACGTATGGATACATTCCATACTTAGTTCATCCTTGGAGTTATAGGGTTAACATCGGGTACATACGGGTCACGACTCAAATTTTAGCCTTTCATTTCGTCTCACTAAGTTGCATTTTCTTTCAAGATATTACATTTTTTGAATGGTGTCTGTAAGTTTGTCAAGATATCAATAAAGTTCCGAGTATAATAAAAGAACCTTTTTATATTCTGTTAAAAAAAAATTTGTTTATATAAACGTACGTTACGTACCTATATGAGTTATTCCCGCTTCCCGTATGTGTAAAACTTTGGGGAAACTACCAAAACATACCCTCTAATCTATTGACCTTTCGTCTCAAAAACTGATCCTCCGTGAACTTTTTCTTTTCCTAAACACCTCACTCGAAAACGACTATTCCTATTCCTTTCTGGACTGTCGTTTAATAAGGACTTGGGAGCGCGCGTGTTCGAGCTGTAAAGAAAGCAAGCCAACAATGAGCAATGAAAGTTGAACAATATTTCCTTTTCTCTTCTTTAAAAACATTTTAATTTTCAAAGCGACGAAAACGAAAAAGGAGGAGGACACTCGCTCCGATCGGAGCCAACGCTTTTCTTCTTCTTCTTCGCCGTGCCGTCTCCCGAAGCAATCATCATCGCCACCCTCTCCCGCTTGCAAAGCGCGCGATAGAGATCGATCGATCAGTTGCCTGTGATCGCACGCAGAAACGCTTCGCTCATCAGTAGGTCCGGAAGCCGTCCTTGCTCTTCTCAGGTACGAATTTCGGTTCATTTTCTCGGGAATTGATATATGTTCGATTGGATTGAGTGGTTACAATGGCTTCTTATTTGAATTTGCAGTAGGAGGTAGGAAGGAGGAGGGGATGGCTGAGGACAAAGGAGGAAGCGTCAATACGAGGGAGGCTGAAATGAAAGAGGCCAGCGCTAGCCCTACCGCCAACCTCTCGCCGACCAACTCTGCTAGGAAGCGGAAGGGAATTATGTCGTGGCTGTGGGACGGAATTTTCAGGCAATCTGATGATTTCGAGAAGAGATTGCAGTACATATCCAAGGAAGAAGCTGCAATTCTCGCTAGGCTCAAGAAGAGATCGATCAGCTGGAGGAGTATGACTCGTAATCTCATTGTCTTCTCCATGGTCTTGGAGGTACTCAATGCTGATACTGAATTTACTATAAACTACTGAATTAGGTAGAAATGAGACCGTGAATTGTTAATTCTATGAACTGTAGTGTATACTTTCGTATGAAGGCTTGAAACTTACATATATGGTTATCATTGCTCATAGAATTCTTTTATATTAGCTGTTAGAAACTTTAATCTGCACAAGAGAAGACATGGCTTTTAGTCACCTGTTGGTTATTCCCCAACGTTTTATACCTTAAAAGTGTTGTAAGGTCTTGGAAAGTTGGCCGGGTTACTGTGTTAGACATTACCTGTATTTTTCCATAAAGGTTAGACAAGATGAATTAATTTAGATATCACCTGAATCTTGGGTGACAGAGAGAAACCATTTCATGTTTTTGCTGCATGGATTGCTATTTTTGGTAGCAATGGACATTTAATATTTAGTAGAGTGATTACACTACTATTGCTAGACAATGACTTATCTACCTCTTGTTGATTTGCCTAAGTTTAGTATGGGTATATGTGTAGAGTATATATTGTTTATTACAGAATGCTCTCCGACAAAATGGAAAAATCCTGCTTAGTTTTCATTTGAGTTCTGCCTTCTCTCCATTTTTCTTTCTTCATGGTTAATCGCTATAGACAGTCCTAAGTTCGGATTTCAGAAAAAAATGACAAATGAAAGCGAAGAGATTAGTTCGGAATAAGTTCTGACTTTGAATATAGGTGAAGTTGAGGAATTTTTTAGAATTGATGGAAAATATTGTGAACAAGACTAATTTCCTAACTACATGAGAGAACTCGATGTACAGGGGTGATTATTACATACATAGATTGTATTGAGTCTGACCACGGGAATATGTTGGGGAGTTATTGGTCTCATAGTGAACCAGTGAACCTACCTAAATAGACCGTTTTTTTATGTATGGTGATGGAGGGCAAAAACCATGAACTGAGCACATGAGCAAGGTTGGTTTTTACAGATTACCAAAGAAAGAAAGAAATAAAAGGGTAGAGGCTGATATTAATTCTGTACTGTAAAAGCAGTTACTCTCTACTACTCTATCTTGAATCTAAATGCTGGGGGAGCCAATTACTATCACTTTGTGCAATTTACCACTTGTCCTTGTTGCTTAAAGTAATTTCCTTTTCAGGCTATTGCTGTGGGTTATGCAATTATGACAACAGGAACATTAGACATGGACTGGAGGATGAGGGCATTTCGAGTTTTGCCTATGTTTGTCTTGCCTGCCTTATCCGCTATTGCATATTCAGCACTTCTAAGCTTCACAAAGATGTGTAAGTTTCTAATTTGCAACTAATTGGTTGTTGCATAATCCTGTAAAATTTGAAGTTCTTGTTCTTTTTGGAGTTCAAGGGATTAAGTTAAATTGGGGAAATCTTCATTTAATTGGATACTAGTTAATTTATTTGAAGTGTTTGAAAGGTGAAATGTTCATCTTCTGGATAATATAAAAGCAATAATACAGAAATTTCCCTCAAGAAAAATGAAGTTTGAAATCTTCTTTTAGTCAGTGTTGCAGACTTTAGAGGAGAAAAATGAGTCCTTGAAGATGAAAGCATTCTGAAACCTTAGTACTGAATGAGTTTGACATTTATCAATTGGCTACCCACCTCGATGGTTCAAGCCTCACATATTCATCTTTGGAGATCATGGGTTCGAATCCTATTGGGTGGGGAAGGGAGGGGTAAGGGGTAGTTAGAATTTAGGTTAGTAACTGATATAAAAATGATTCGAAGGCAATTTTTCTTTTCGCTTGTTGAAGTCTACTGGTAATGATTTCAGAGGATGATAATATGGTTGTATGCCGAATTATGGGGCTAAATTGTTAGTTCTGTAGGAACTGTGACATGGTTCATATGTGTACCTATATGTATCGTCTGCAAATGTTTGTGCCATGTCGATTTGAACTTACATTATATTATACCGTTAGTGTTTATGATTGGCTTTAATCTTTTTCTTTAGTTCATTTTCATTTGCATACCCTATGCCCATCAGCTTTGATTCCATATTTTATGGAACAGAACAATCATGAATAACCACACATTTAGATACTAGAGACTGCTCCATATTTGTTCAGGATGTACTTCAGATTGGATTGCTGAGATTCATATTTTGCCTTCACTTTCCAGGTTGCTTGTTACTGTTGGTAACTTTGTAGATAACAACCTTTGTCTCAGCAACAATCAAGATTAACTATGTTTCTCTAACCAGGAGTTGAATTTTGATGAATTGGTAAAATGTCTTTGTAGGTGATCGCAAAGATAAAAAGACTTTGGAGAGGCTTAGGGCCGAAAGGCAAGAAAAAATTGATGAGCTTAAAGAAAGGACAAATTATTATACCACTCAACAGCTCATTCAGGTGATGATTCAAAGATATTTGTGGGTTGATTATGTAGGTTTTAGCTTATGTCTTACTCTTACCAAAGGCACACAGTTAATTAGGATTCGGTCAAAATTCGTAAGCCAAGCATGGGGTATTGGCATCAGTTTGCCAATTCACATCCTTTGAAATGTTTGATATGCATTATCAGTTAAATATTCTCTTCTGGCTTTCTTTCTGGACATACAGACACAACTAGTGGTATTTGAAACCCATGAAAAGGAAGTTAAAAATGAGAGAAATTACATAAACAACTTGCATGTGATCAAAGTTCATTCCAAAACTTGTTTTTACTGTTTATTGTAATTGGTGAATTGATCACCCAATCTTTTTTTTACGGTTTCATGTCATCGTGCCACTGTTTATGAAAATTATAAAGTCTAACCTGGAAGTGCTAGTAAGACCTGATTCCATTTAGTGGTTGAGAAGTGAAAAATAGATTATGAATAGAGTAAACGACACGTTGAGCAACTTTCTGAAAAAAGAAATATCCTTTTAGTTCTCTCATTTGGTTGGAAAAACTAATTTTGCTTAAAGAAAGAGACATCTTGAGCATATATATAATGACATAGAACCTTGTTATAAGAATTTGATGTGATCATATGCACAGAACTACCTATGAACTGATCCTAATATCTTCTATGCAGAGATATGACCCAGACCCTGCAGCTAAGGCAGCGGCAGCAACTGTCCTGGCATCTAAACTGGGTGCAGATTCAGGCTTAACAATGTATTTTGGAGATGATCCCAAGGATAAGAATAATGCTTCAACTGGAAAAGGACATGATAGTGAACCTGGGCAGCCCGGTGGGCTGCGCAATCGTAAACAGTACACCAGATCCAATAGCACAGGAAGTGCTCCGTTGCCTAAACAGGATGAACAAAGGCCTCGAGGCTTGGGCCCAGAAGGTCCTCAGTTATCTGAGCATAATGATGTGGTTGGTGATCATTATACTCCTCAGGGATCATCCTCATATGATGGTGGATGGCTTGCTCGATTTGCAGCATTACTGGTGGGTGAGGATCCAACGCAGTCGTACGCACTCATATGTGGAAACTGTCATATGCACAATGGTTAGTGGATTCTGTTTATTCTCATTGAACCACTTCTGCAGATGTCTCTGAATAAGTGTCCCTTATTTAGTAAGGATAATGTCAAAAAAGTACCATGTCCTATGATTTATTTGCAGGTTGGTACCCTTATCCTTAAGTCATGCGGGTTGACCATGAACTTATACTGATGCACTTTATGTCAGTTTATTCCAAAATGATGATTTTGTCCTTGAAATTTTAAATTAAAATTAAAAAAGAAAAAATACACAAAATCAATTTTTTTTTGGTTTCAAATTCTACTGTCATAATAAAAAATTTCATTCTACTAACCTAATCGAGTTAATCAAATTCTCGACTCTATTTTTTTTATTACTTTTTATCCTTTTAAGTTAAATTTGCAAGGGCAAAATTGTTTTTTTTAGAACAACAATGCAACAAAATAAAATGATTTGAAGAGAAGAGTAACAAGCTGCAAAAAGTGGATAGTACGGGGTCCTTTTTTCCATTATCCCTATTTATTAAGTTAATTATGTATGATATGTCAATGGTATCCTTTGTTAAGTTAGTTATGGCCACTTAGTGGGGTTAAAGGCGTGGGTACTAAATCAGAGCCTAATTAGAAAAATCCGACTTAGTCAATGGAGACACCGATGGAGAATTTTCACTTAGTCAATGGAGACACCGATGGAGGGTTAAATAGGTGAGTAATTGCATATTTGTTGTGCGCAGGACTTGCACGGAAGGAGGATTTCCCATACATTACTTATTACTGCCCACATTGTCATGCCCTGAATCAGGCAAAACAATCTGATGAACTCACTTCTCACCAGCTTGTTTCTGGTACGCGTACCCCGGACGCTATTATCTCCTCAACAAGAGAAGAGGTCACTGGTATTGCTAGCGGGCCTACAAGTGACAGTGGACACACTGCTGATGTGGCCAATATTGCTAGCGGGCCTGTAATAGACAGCGAACTCACAGGTGACACCCCTGTAAAAGCTGGCTCAGAGATTCAGGGAGTTGCAGAAAAGGTTCTGGCTGAGAATGATTCGCCGCAACTATAAGGGCATATATACATGAGGTGTGAGACATACATGAGGTGTGAGACATGAGGATTTGTTGTGAGCCTTCGTGTTGTCCTTTCAAGAAACCTGTCTGCTTTGTGCATATATACATTATAGATTACATGGAAAGGGTGCTAGTGAAACCAGTAGCTTTAAGATTGCTGTTTGCCAGGTTTGTCTATTTTTGTGATTAGTTCATATGATGTTTTAGGCTTTTTTTCCAATAATAGTTGTGTAAAGCTTTTACTTTGATTCTGCAAATAAAAAGGTTGCTCTGTTCGATTTGATCTCAAAGAAGTTGTATTGCAGTACCTTCCATTATACCTACTCAAGTTTGGCTCTCAACTTGAGAAGAAGCACACCAGGAATTTTACCATTGAAATTTGTCATTCCGCAAAACACTGCTAAACTAAATATGCAGCTAGAAGGTAAGGAGAATCAGAATCGCTTTTATCTACGGTATAAAGCACCAAACAATTACAAGATGGTCACCAAAAATCACTTCATTGAAATTCAGATTCAGTCCTGACGGGATATTGAAAGAAATGTATAACCGCAAGGAGGGACAGCACACATATTTCTCACACAAATAGAATAGAGTGCTGCACATCTATATAGACAGGAAATACATATAAAGGGTTTAGGGTGCCAATCCGGCATCCTTGAAGTATTCGTGTTCAAGAGCACTCCTGGCAGTAATTCTCTTGCTCGGGTCCAAGCAAAGCATTTTCTGGAAAACAATAAATACACTAATCATCATGTACGCAGTTGCAGATATATTTGTTTCACAAAGTATTTATTTTCTCTAGAGGTAATCTAGAATCACGATCTTAGAGTAAGTGATAACAAGTCACAACTGGATTGCCATACAACCATAACCACCCTCTCCTCATCTCCAATGCTAAAGGGACGGTATCAAGAGATAAAGAGTTATTTATAATCATTACGTTTTACTAGGCATAGATATTGTACATGTTAAATATATACTTACAGAAAGAAGATCAAGGCCAGCTGAATCAAGATTGGGAACTACAGTTGCCAAATCCTGCCCAAAAAATGACAAATCTATAATTTCAAGATCTTGACAGCCTGGAGGTATGATTATGTTACACCATACATGAAGGGAATTACCTTAGAAGGCCACTTGGGAAAGGCAGATTTAAAATCGGGCAATGAAGTAACTCCAACCTATGTATCTTCATTTGGAGTACCTAAGACTCTTCATATTTTATAAGATAATAGGTGAGAAACAACACAAGTGCATATGCATTCTAAAACAAACAACTGACATGTACAAGTTCAGGATGTGTAATATTTACATTGCCAGAACAGGAACACACAAAAAAAAAGAAAAACTAAATATCTATCCATGTAAATTAGGAAAACAAGTCAAATAACTCCAGGATTGCCAGGACAAAAAACACAGTTACCTTCAATTTGATAGGCCAATTTTTTCATTTTTATACCAAACTATTTTAATTTTTTAAGTCATTAGAAACATTAACCTTTTGGCTTATCATTTGATAGATGTTGACCTTCCTTGCATATTAATATCAAGATTATTTTCTTCTTAGTAGCTAACAGCAATCAAAAGAGAACTTCAGAGCAGAGCAGGGAATATCAACTTTCAGACAGAGGAGCCACTTCAGAAAAGGAAGAAAACTAAATAAGATGGAAGAGATGAGAGACCTGAAAATTTTGAATAGCTCATCAATCTCGGAGTCCCCAGGAAATAGCGGCCGCTGATTCACCATCTCAGCAAATATACACCCCACTGACCACACATCAACAGGAGTAGAGTAATGTTGCGCTCCAAGCAGTATTTCAGGAGCTCTATACCACAGTGTTACGACCTACAGTGAATCGCAAATGACTAAGAGACAGGAAAAGCAACAACATACATTCTGCTAGTCAGTTTTACTCTTAAAGATGATAATAGACATAATACTTAACGCACTTGAGAGTTCCATAATATTTCCTAACAGATCTTGATTTCCAAAGAAGAACTACTATATGTACTAGACATAGTTAGAACAATGATTGAAACTGTTTAATGTGAAAGAAGCTTTCTATAGCTGGTTGATTATGTTGAGGATGAGCATACTGTTCCCTATTTTATGAAATACAATATGCTCCCAATATAATCAAGCCCTATACAAAAATGTAATAACTGCACAACAATCTTCTCAATAACCACTCTGTTACCTTTAAGTGTGGAAGGAACACAATATAGTAGTATTACCTTTCACACACTGACTTGATCGCTTCAACAAGAAGCTTAAGATGAGATTAAAGTAGATAAAACAAGTTTAAGAAATATCAAAAAGACATGAATGGCTCAAAAAGAACTAATGCATGTTGGTACCTCATGGGTAAATGTCCGAACAGGAATACCAAATGCTCTGGCAAGTCCAAAATCTGCAAGTTTTAGAGCATTGGTACGCCGATCTATCAGCAAATTCTGTGGTTTCAAATCTCGATGAAGAACTCTATGAGAATGACAATAAGCAATGCCGCGGAGAATTTGAAGAAGGAATGACTGTCAGACAACCAAAATGGATATGCAATTGTGAGTTACATTGTTGAAACTCAACTGATCTATCAGAACAGAGTACATCAAAGATCTGAGCGATCACAATAAATGGAACTATTCTAAAATTGAACTGTGATAATAGAGCACTCTGCATATCTGCTCAACCACTCAAGGGGGAGTTCAGCAAATGAAAGGTGAGTACAAAGAAACCCATTACTTGTTCAAGGATTCCACCAAATATGAACATCCTACGATATGATAACAAGACTGCACTTTTCCTTAAATAACATCATTAGATACCCTACAATCCCCCATACAGTAATTGCATGCGTTAAATCATAAACTTCAAGTAAGTTGCTCCCAAAGCTAGTAATCAGAAAATAGTTTTTCATCAAGCACAACACAAAAAAGTCCAAAAGGGAAGAAGAATCTTCCTCTCACTTTTATCAGGTGGGGGTTCTTAGCAAATTCAGGAGTGGAATCCATATGCTTCTTCAAATCCAAGTCCAGGTACTCAAAAACCAGATACAGATGGTTCTCGCTATGCACTGCATCCTGTAACCTGTCACAGGCATATCAAAATAGGTTTTTCCATGGACAAACACGTATTACACCATTCAAAATGATGATACAACAGCCTTTCTGCATAAGTTATATTTTCACCCAAAAGAATGATTAAATCAGAATCACTTTGTACTCACATTATATGCAAAATTAGTTGAGTCTATATTCGTGAACATATCATGTCATTCCTTTACATTAGCAATAAATCAATGAAATACAACATGACTATTCTATATTATATATATATATATACCTAACAGTGTTTCCATGTTGCATTTCTTTCAACAAGGAGATTTCCCTAATTGCTGTGCTTGGTACTCCCTCGCCTTCCTGCTCCAGCCGAATTTTCTTCAGAGCTATTGTCTCATTCGTGACGCGGTCCCAAGCCTTGTAAACGACTCCATAGGTACCTTCACCAATCTTCTCAACTTTCTCATACTGCCACACAGTCACAGCATCTCATCCATCAACACCAAAAGCATTTGATCTCAAAAATAAACCGAGGCCACGAAAGTGATAAGTAATACCAAAAGCACCATGATGCGTGCAGCACACGCAGTAGAGAGCAAACACGAAAACTACCAAACTCATTCCCAGATTCGAACTAAAATGTAAAATTCATGAATGGCTTCAATATCCACGTAGCTATAAGGACACTCGAAAGAAAGCATGACAAATGAATAGGTGTAAAAATATTGAACAGACAAAGTGCATGTACCAATTAAGTGTGAGAACATACAAATCAATCAAACAACCACTAAATTAGACGAAATAATCAAAATCAGGGAACACCCACAGACAATTTGGTAAAGTCGCAAAATAAATACAATGATGAACCTGGCAAACCCGGAACCTAAGCTCCCTCGTCCTTGATCGAAAACCCCTGCACAACAAAAGAATAACACACACAGGCTATCATCAAAACCACATCAATCAGTCGAGATAAGCCATGTACATCCCAATTATGAAGATAGGCCTAGCATTCATTTAATTTGGCAGAGTTGCATGCAACTAGGCAAGACGAATGAACAATCGAAGGAAAACATAGAGGAAGTGAGACAACATGCTAGTATAACTGTTTTCAGTTTGTTTGGCCGAAATATGCTTAGTTTATTGCTAATTTTTTTCTATTTTATATGTAATTGTATGAGGATATATTGTTTCTATCATTTTCAATAGAATCATTTAATGTAAATTAGTAATTCCATGGGCCTTTAATTGGATAG
>JAYMTN010003275.1:0-10081 GCA_036897425.1 Erodium trifolium
AGCCAAAAGTGAATGATAGACCCAAAGCTACAAAAAAAAAAGTTACTAATTCCAAAATCAAAGTGCCAGGCAATAGGGTCGCATGTGAGGATCTCTCCAGGCTAACCCAAATGGGTAAATTACTTTGATGAATAAATTACTAATTGCATATATTGAAAAAAAATCATATGACAATTGAAATAATAGACATAATGGACACTTTTAATAATAATTTAAGGAATAATAAACATACTTCAACCCTAGTTCTTCTCAAAGGCAAATGTGTATATATAAATGACCAATACATGTAGTCATGAAGGTCGATATGTTCAAGATACTAAATGGTAAATAGAGAATGCAGACAATTTCTAAAATTCATTAGACTTCCTATCCGTTTTTCTCTGATACTTTTTTTTGTTCAAATATCAGAAGCATCAGCAAACGGGAACATAAATAGCAACCAGAAAGAAGCAGCCAACCATTACCATGAATGAAAAGTACAGTACTTAATAAAAGTGACAGACATGTACTCATAACGGCAAAATAAACATCTCAGCATTGTTTCGGCCCATTAATTGCACAAAATTAGAATAGTAAAATGATTGAACTCTTGAAGCCTGTACACATAACATACAGATGACAAAGCGATGCTTGTAGCTGTAATTACAAACTAGTAGCGACTATTAACTCCAGCCATGCATACCAACACACATTTCACCCCATAATTATTTTTCTTACGTTATATAAAGGGATCAACTATGTACATGAGATGAAACCTTAAGCTCGGCGACATGCTCCTATGTAAGGGTAGACTTGCACAAGGCCAACATTTAGTACACAGAGAAACTATGAGGTGAAGAAAAGCACCTTTTAGACAGACTGCATTCTTCTACTCAGGTCCTCCCTCAGATTTCCAGGCAAAACAGCTATCCTTTTCTTGGCTTCTTTTGGCAACATTTACTAAATACTGCCCAACATATTTGTGATTAATTTCAAACACAAATGCCATATCCTTTACCTGCAGCAAAGTCATGGTTGGAGAACTCAAACGATATTTGAAAATGCAATGCATCTAATGAATAGCATATTAGATCATCAGGGCTCCTACTTTCTTGGTAGTTCTTAATAAAGTATCAGTTTTTTTTTTTGCTAACTCAAGTGAAAAAAAAGGAAGGTGTAGCATATGAGTAGCAAGATTCCGAAATGGAAGGAAATACGAGCCTAATCAGGACATGATTAATTTCAGATTAGATATGGGAAGCCTTGTACCTCAATCAAACTGTTTGAAGTGAGACTCAGATGCTGCCCAGTACTTACTTCTGTACCGTTCAAGAATATTGAACCCTTGCCAAGATTTTGCAGAAGGAAAGAACCATCTTCTTCCATCTTTATCAGTGCCTAGCAGAAACAATGAACACTAGTCAATCTCGTGGACATATATAGAGCACAAAAGTTCAAACTAAAAAAAACCGAAGGGCATAAGAGTACAGCAAATGCAAAGTAAGAGTATTTTCTGACATATATGTCACGTGTCTCCTTCAATTACACTCTACGTGAAAATAATAAACAATAGGCATGCTGCCTTGCTGACATGCAACAAAGAGATGCGAAAAGTACTCCAGTTAAATGGCGGTACAAAAAATGTTAAGACCTAAAATGAGCAACTAGAAAAGTCTAGGCACCCTAAATATATTAGAAGAGTGCTTATGGTACTCTAAACCTATATTCTACTTATCCTTCGAGAATCATGAATATATGGCCCTACCGTAGAGCAGCTAAAAGAATATTTGTTTTGCAAAAGTTGTCTCAAAGGACTATTTTGTTCATAACAAAATGTAGCTCACATACACTTGTGGATCAAAGAAGGAAATTTTATTTAGTATCACAGAATATGGAGTCAATGAAATTACAAACTGCAAACATGAAAAATCATTTTATTGGGCAAACCAAATGAAATCCTACCTGCCGTCTAGATATTTTGTTAGCAGGACCTTCTCTTCTCAAGTCAATATCAACATCACAGTCTTCAGTCGCTCTGCCAAGTATGACCTTCAAAGTAATAAGAGGTTGTAAGGAGACCCAGAGAACATAATTCAAAATAGGGAAATTTTCAGCTCGCTACCCTGGAATAGTATTATTTTCAAATGAGTACCCTAAACTTTTTTTTTCTGCTACCCTGGAAAAGTTTTATTTTCATTGTAGTCATTTCCGTTATTTTCCTGTCCAAAACACTTAAGAAGTCCATAATACCCCTCACTAACAGTCCAATTTTCAAAATCATGCCATTGATTTTCAATCCCCCATACCCATTTCATTCAAGTACCCTAAGCTTCGCCAGAAACGACCACGACCACCAGACGATTATCGCGATAATCAACCCAGCCACCACCGATTCCCGACCCTCCATCCTCCCCAAATAATCTCTTTTGTGTGGCATTACTGAAAATTCCTTAATAAAAAAAAACCATACATCACAACCTCCACAAGAACCAAACAAGGATGCAGCCATGGGGATGATAGAGCTCGGTGGTGGAGCTTGGAGGTGGTCGGAAATGGGGCAACATTGGGAGATTTGAAGGAATTTTACTCATCTATGGCAAGATGACAAGGGTACTCATTTGAAAGCCCGAGGGTGGTTGGTACTTTCTGACAAAACAAGGTCATGTGCGAAGCACGTGACGATTTTCCGTCCAAAAATGGACGGAAACAACTAAACTGAAAATAAAACTTGTTCAGGGTAGCGGAAAAAAAAGCTTAGGGTACTCATTTGAAAATAAAACTATTCCAGGGTAGCGAGCTGAAAGTTTCCCTTCAAAATAAAATAGCTGCAAGTTATATCCTTTTTAACTTTGGAAGAAAAGAATTTCATGCGGTAGGACAGTTAATAACTTGCAGCATGAAATTCGGTGGCAAAATTAGAGCACCTTTCTAGTTTTGAGCCCATGACACATTAATCTTAATTCTAAATAAGAATTAAAAAGTTTGGTGCTCTCTTGCCTCTATATAGGCAAGTGAAGCCCAACTCTTGATACACAGCTGATAAAAAAGATTATGTCAGTCCTAGGGGAGATTGCTGTCAAGCTGAACAAAGGCAAAAGAAAAAATGATGGCAAACTTTTGAAAGGATGTACCTCAGTTCTCTTAATATAGTGCCTCAAACGGTGGCCATACAATAAGGCAAGTGCGCCTTTAGATGCAATTTCTCTTTGTTTGGAGGACCGATAACACTGTTCCAATCGTATAACAGGTTTCTTATCTTCATACATTTTTGTGGAGACTGCAAATCCCAAGCAAGCAAGCAAACTGAAATTAATACGCTACAATGCTGGTGTAATACAGATCATGATCTTAACCTAGCATACAGCAATTAGTGTTTTTTCTTTTCTTTTAACAAGCTGGCTAGGTTATTCTATTTACAGAAGGCACAACCATCAGTAACCACATTTGGCATTTAAAGGGAAAAAAGGTCAATATAATAAATAGAAGCCAATGTATCTCATCATGACGAAACAAACTCGTAACAAATAATACATAGGAACTTCTGAACAGACATTTTTTTGAATTTCACTTTCTGCATATAAACTGAACTAGAATCAGAAGTAGCCTATTGATAAGTTAGTTCAACTCGATGACAGAAGATTACCTTTTCTACTAAAACACGAATCCTGCTCATCTGGACATAAATCCATATCAAGTATCTGAAAAAGCATATCAAAATAGGGTGAGAGGAGGGAAGAACCAAGATATAACAATAGATAAGTATCCTGATGGTGCTGAATTTCAGCCCCTTCTCCTGCCTTTATTTTAAAGGCAAGGATTTTCTAAAAAACCATTGCTGATAAAAAAAAACAATAGATAAGTATAAAGATAAATATACAAATTTACACATTTAAGATTTACCAAGGCTTCAATATCTGAATAGTTGAGAATGTCATCATCACTCTCAGATTCTTCTTGATCCGATGTTGAGGGGACAGTTTCATGTTCTGGGAAAGCTTTAGAAGGTGAATCTGAGTCTGCAAGTGTAGCATTACATGGGTGCAATGTATTTTCCATTGTCGCCACATCAATGGATGAGCTTGACATTGCATGTGCTGGTCCGAATTGACTCGGGTGAACACCATTAGCCAATCTTGTAACCAGAGAAGAATAGTTACCATAATGACACTCTGATCCACTACCAATAGGTTGATGGTTTGGACTATTTTCTGGCAACGTGTCTGATCCAAACACAGGAGAAGTCATAAATGAACATGTAGGTTTTTCTTTCTTCACCAAATTTAGCCCAGGTTCTTTGTTTCTTTTTTCGACAAAAGAGGGCAGTGAATTACCAGCCTGTTTATAGTTTGGTTGGGTTACAGGGGAAGCTAATGGTAATGATGAGATAAAATCATCATTATCAGGAATTTCAGGGTCTTCAGTGTTCAATGTGCAGATCATAATTCCATCACTGGGTTTGGGAGAGCAAGGCTTTTGCACTGATGCAGATGATGGTATATTGACGTCTGAAGTATGAATAAGACACTCATCATCATGAAGAGGGGTTGGCAGGTCCGAAGTACCTTCACATGCACCATCCGGAACAGAAGGGCATGTGGTTGAAATCAATGTTTGCTTCTCACAAACATCAGGTAAAACATCTTCTGGAACATCATTGGGAGAATTCAAAATAAGTGAGTTAAGACTTTCATAACAAGACTTATCCATTGCATCTTTTGAATCTACGTCCATGAAAGAAAGCCCTTCTTGAGGCGGGTAGTCCATATGAGAATCTGAGAGATCAAAATCACTTTCTAAGAAATAAGTTGAACAATTAATTTCATCACATTTATATCTACTATTTAACATTAGCTCTGAATGGTATGCAGATGAATTTATTATCTTACCATCCCCATCATCATGATGTACAAGCGATTGCTCCACACCATGATTAGTATCTCCAAGACCGACATTGATTGGCATTGCAGGTGCTGCAACATCCTCAATCGTTTTCCAGAGAGGCATCCCAGGCTGTGGTGATGAAGCTCCCATTAAGTGAAATGATTCATTACTATCTCGCCGTTCATGAGACAGCTCCATTTCATCAACATTTGTATGATCCCTAAGATCAACTGAAGTATCCCTGTCTGTAATATTATTATGCTCAAGAGAATGTGCACCTTTATCTTTTACCGAAATTACAAATGGCAATGGCCCAACCTGTTCGGCGAGCCCATTTTCACCACCTTCCATTACAACTTTATTTGGATTCCTGTCTACAGTGGAATTAGGCTCTATGGAATGCGACCTTTTGATAGCATTGCCAATGGCATTGGTGGCATCAATATCCCTTCCTACATGTGGATAAATATGGTGTAAACTATTTC
The DNA here is from genome assembly GCA_036897425.1 of Erodium trifolium. NCBI lineage: Eukaryota > Viridiplantae > Streptophyta > Magnoliopsida > Geraniales > Geraniaceae > Erodium > Erodium trifolium. The sequence goes on from JAYMTN010003275.1 coordinate 5,346, forward strand.
TTCCCGATTCCTGGAAATCAAACTGATTTATCACAAAATTGCCATCTATATGATTCCCCACTGGAAGCCCATTGCCATTTTGACAACCACCTTGATCAATGATGCAACCATCACCATTTTGCTCCCCCCAAAAAGCTAAATCAGCGGGTTGGCTGCGAAATCTCTTCCTCATGGCATAGTATTTTTTGCGGATGCTTTGAGCTTTCCTTTTCGCAGGAAGTTCCGCAGTTTCCTTAGGGTTCCCATTTCTGTTTAACTTTGACGAAGTAGTGTTATTAGAAGAAAGTTCAAACTCAACCATGCGAGCAGAAGCTTTGGCTGCAATCTTTGGATCATAGAGGAGAGAATGCCACCGATCTCTCAATTCTCGAACAGAATACTTCCGCGAGAACTGCACTGCGCCTTTTGCAAGTGCTTCCAAAGAAGCACCTGCCTGCAAAGAGAAGAACGAACCTTGTCACCAGATATAAACCAGCTCAGTAGCATAAGAGTACAGCATATGCCACAATTGGTACCAAGACCAACAGTTTCCAAACACCAGAAATAGTAATTATACTCTCTACACACACACACACAGATCTGATAACAGTAAATAACTGACAAGGAAAAGGACAATGAAAGCTCATAATCTAAGCAGGATCACACCACAGAGATGATAAGAAACTAGATCATAACTAGCTGAGTTACACTTGCACATCTACAAAATTATAAGGAACCAAAAGAGAAAAGCATCAAATTAAAGTGAAAACGAACAGATGAGATAATCACACAGCATCTATACTATAGTTGACAAGGATCTCGAGCAACAAATTCATCAAATAATTCAAAAACTGGAAGAAAAGAACCGCTGAATTAAAAAGCAAAAGGAAATCTAAGCGCGGGTACGATCCTCAACAGAAATAAACAGAACCGCAAAATTTCCAAATAATTATCGATTGAAGAAAGCTAACGGAGCTGGACACCTAGGGTTTCGAACAATCAAAATTAGGAGGAGAAGGGGAGCGAATCAGGAGAAATTACCTCAATGGCGTTCTTCAGGAGGAGATCGTCCTCCGGAATCCAGGGAGAGATGGACGCAATTGCGGCCATTCTAGAGGAATCGGAGCTCGGGAACATCAGAGACGGGAATAAATTATCCGCGAAATTGAGGTGGAGAAGCGTGGATCTCCTCCATGGAAGTGAGTCGAGGAGAGGAGCGAGTCGAGTGGATCGAGCGAGTGAGAGAGATTCGAGTGGTGGTAGCTTTTCAAAAACGCGGGTAAAGCATTCCGTTGGGATTTTTGTGTTGCTGGGTCAGTGGGTCTCTTCTGGTCTGGGTGTGTGTGTGACGCTGGCTGGCTCGCTGCTATTACCAAATTAGCTTAGCTTAGCCCGTTTCTTTTTGGCCAAGCCATTATTCTGACCGCTAAATATTCCATTCTTTTCTAAATAAGACATACCGATCCCAACAGAAACGGCGTCGTTGCATTTGCTTATTCTTTTTCACATTCGGCTTTTATTCGTTGAAGTTAAAGGCCCTCTTGGGCCTGGGATAAGGCTCGGGCACATGATCCTGGCCCCAAAATTCACATCATACTACAACATACATTCTACTAAAAAAAAAAAAAACAATAAATACATTGGTGATCAAGACTCAACCTTTTATATGAGAGTCTTGAGTTCGGTGTATTTTGTTGCATTATCAAAGTGATATATAAAATTTGGTATTTAGTTATTTATAAGTTTAGAGATAATAGATAAATGCTTCTTAATTTGCATACCCATACACACACAAATAGAGTTGAACTAGGAGATAATATTAGTGGTAGTGTGGTACTTTAGCCATAAGTCATCAGAAAGGAAAAAAATGGCAATAATTTTAATGAAAAGAGAGCACTTATTTTAAACAAAGGGAGCAAAATAAGCTTGAAAAGCTCTTTGGTTAATTTTCGGAGCAGGAATTTCAGTATCACCTTCTCAACCCCGTCTTCCTTCCTTGCTTATACGGCGTCCCAGTTTAGTGTTAGCTTGCCTATATGGCGCACCATCCAACACCGTCGGTGGTTGTTCTAGTAGCAAATGGATTGGTGAACTTCGGTTCCGTACCGTACTTCGGTTCCCTGACGCACATCGATGTAATGGTTTTTACAGATTAATAAGGTTTGCATCTTTCGATAAAAAAACGGAAATATACATGTTCTTAAATAAAACAACATTGTTCCATCCATTTTGACGAGAAGAGCATACATGACCAAGACTCTGAAATGGCATTCCAAACTATAGACACATGATTTAGCTATGAAATATATGAAAAGAAGCAGGCAACAAAGAGTGTTAACTAATTAGTTACACATGGTTTCCAGAAAATAAGGCCAAAGACAGCCAGAGTTATACCAGGTATTAATACATACACATCAGGACACCCACAACCTTAAACATTGTAGAACTGAGTCGTGAGCAAAAACATCACAACACAACGACATAAGTATAGCTGGATCGAGTAGTGTGATTAGGCATCTGATTGTTATCATCAAGCAAGGCGAAGATCATGCAACCCGAATCCTCCTCCATGGTGAAGATCATGCTGATTCTGCTGCATGCGAAAAGCGTACAGGTTCGATGCACCCCCGTTTTCTGTAGCTACTGCAGATTGGTATGCTTCTTCATCCACAAATCCATACTGAGATTCTTCATGTTTCACTTCCTATATAAATATATATGTCATAACTAATTATTTATTTATTTCCAATAACCCATTGTTGATCACAACTATAAACAGCAAACTCAACACTCTTACCCATTCCAGCAGGAGATTCCCATGCCTTTCCTCTAAGTTCCTTACCTGAGAACAAATGGTTTCTTATTTTCATTAGAGCTTGCTTTGGAACAAATATATAGACCACAAACTTGCACTAACCTTTTTCTTGTAGGTATCAGTCTGAGTTTTTATCACATGGTTCTGTAAAAAGTCCATGAAGAGCAATTGTCAGCCCTCCATATTATACAATCTCAAAAACTCCTATATATATATATATATAGATCAACACAGCAGTACCTAGCTTAAAAGGAAAATCTAAAGAAATTATAATAATAAATCTTTAATTGATTGTTATGGCTAGGATCTATGACCAGCTCATCAGTCATTAATTACAGCTTTCTGTGGAGATTTCAGCTTATTATCCAGTGACTATTAGCTAGGTGAACGAAAACTCAGAGCGACCAAGAAAGCCTAACAGCGCAACGTAGAAAAGCGATTTAGAGACAGTTTGTCACTACAGAAAAATTGTAGTGCCTGCTTGTTTCTTGATTCTTTTTCAGAGGTGTCTGTTAGGTGTAAGTTGCTTTTGTTTTTAGGCTAGTTTGTTTTGTTTCTTTTTCGATGGTTTAAGTTCCGGGTCGACTCTCTTTCGGGTGCTTCGTTCCCATCTTTGTAATTTATCTCAAATTTCAAAGATTAATAAATTCCTTACTTATAAAAAAAAACTATATATTAGCTAGGGTTAGGTTAACTTCATGATAATGAAAACAAAAGAATCAAGGCATTTTAAAAGGAAAGTGAGAACTTAAATTAGTTTCTCTATATATAATTGATAATAAAGCCTGTGAGTTTGATTCATGTTAGGTGTGTCCACATGTGAGTCGGGAGTCCCACATCGGATGTATAAAGAATAAAAGAAGACTTAATATACACATTGGACTCATGACCTGATAGACTAGTCTTTTGGGTGAAGTGTGGTGGCTAATGTGTATATTATGGGCTTCTTGTTGTGTGCTTCTCCTTGATAAGGCCCGGTTCTCCCCAACAAATTCACCTAGATTCCAATATCAACTTTGCACTCTGAAATTTTATAATATCCCACAAACCCTAATTTCTGCTCTTGACCTTGCTCTAGCTAATTAAGTTTGAAAACCTAATATATTACTCCAATACTCTTGTGAGGGGGAAAAAGACTTGACCTTTCTATGACGAATAAGCCCAATTGCAGCATCCATGTTGTTCTCAAGAGCTCGCAGTTCATCAAACTTGAGATCATCCAAATCCTCTCCAATCCTCTGCTTGATCTGTCTCTTAAGCTTATTGTTCACCTCCTTCAACCTCCTCAAATTTTCTTGCATTTTCTGCACATAGTTTTTGTAAGAAAAAGGCATGTAAAAACAGACCATAAATAAAGTTAATGGAAAAAAACATGTAGAGACTAACCTCATAGTGGGTTTTCCAAAGATCCACTCCGAGGGCTTTTTGGTACTGATCGAAAATGGTTTTGGTACTAAAAGAAAGAGCGAGAAACAGAACAAAAGGACAAAGATACCCTAGATTTAGGTTAAAAATCCTATAAAAAAGAAAAGAAAAGCAAAACCTTACTTAGTGGAAGGGCTAATGTACTCATGAAGCTTGTTACTGTTGGAGAACATGATAATGGAGACCTTAGCATCACAGAGAACACTGAGCTCCTGAGCCTTCTTGAAGATTCCATTGCGCCTCTTGGAGTAGGTCACTTGCCTGTTTGTTGGGTTCTCTATCCTCTTGATCTCAATCTTACCACGACCCATGATTTTGATTTTGATTTTGATCTTTTTTTTTCTCGTACAAAACGAACTAGTCTGTACTATGAAGAAAGGGGAAAATGGTGGAGAGCTGAGAGCTAAAACAAGGGTTTGGAGGGGGAGGGGGAGATGGATATGGGTTTCTATATCGGGAAAGGGTGGTGAAAAGTGAGATTGTTTGGTAACTATAAATGGGTTATGGCTAATTTGGT
>JAYMTN010003276.1:0-10081 GCA_036897425.1 Erodium trifolium
TTTATTAATAATTAAAAATAATAAAATAATAAAATCCGACTAGGCCCCGCCTAGGCCCCGACTATTCCCCGCCTAACGCCTAGGGGTCCTCAACGCCCGACCAGCGCCTAGCGCCATTTACAACCATACCCGTAAGTATGCACATTTCTTAATCAACAGCTCCTAAGTTTTAAAGTTTTTGACAACTCACTGAAATGTTCGTTGTCTCATTTCACCCCAATTCTGCGAACTTTTGGGTGTGAAATGAAAAAAATATCCTTATTTTAATTTTTATGTGAGGGTATTTTTGTCATTTTGCATCCAACAGTTTATGGAATTGGGGTAAAAAGAGAGTAATAAACGTAAAGGGGCTGTGAAAATCTTTTTAAACGTAGGAGTAGTTAGTTGAGAACGGTGCATAATTCAGTGTAGCTAAGTAAAACTTTCACTGAAACAAAATTAAGTTTCAAAAGCTGCGCATACTTCAGTGTAGCTAAGTGAAATCTTCCCTGAAACAAAATTAACTTTCAAAAGCTGTGCATACAAGATAATACTCCGAATTATCTCCATATGATGTCATATAAGAGATCTTCAGCACGCGTTGAACTCTATCTCCATATGTAACTTAAGTTGGGTGAGGATCAAGTACAAAACACCCCTTCAAATTCAAAACATAATTACAAAACCAGTACACAAGATGATAGTTATAATTCGAATCATCTTGTAACGACCCGGCCCCGCATACAGCCCAGGCATCGGCGACGTTAGGTCTGCAGCTCAATACACCCCAATCCCTCAGGTGTACTGTCCACAGACAAATACCAACCTAGGTTGTTGGTGAGACTCGAACCTAAGACCTCACTCTTTAATAGCAAAGGCTTAGCAATGCTATCACCAATTGAAATTCATTAACTTAATGTCATGATTCAAGAGTCTCACGAAAGAAATTTATGAATAAGCAGATCGGTTTCTTCTAAACAAAAATAGATTATTGGGGCTATTGAGGGCATCATTTCTAATCACTATCCCAAACTCAATCGATTATTGGTACTAGAATGATGTAAAGTGCTTAGATGACATCATTCTAGTACCTAAATTGCATAATGTACAAGTCTATGCCATAGCTCAGACCATTAGGAATTAAGCCCGAGTCTGAGACGAGGCGTGCGTCGACAAGTCGTTGCAATGGAGCCGTTACAGGGACTGCGACGACAGCAAAACCCCTCGAATCTTTGACACCTACGGCTACGAGACAACCCAACCATGACACTTATGTATCAACACTCAATAGAATCTCCTTTCCGAACCTACTTGGCCGGGAAGTCATCTATATATTATATATAGATATAGATATATATATAGGTACAAAGTTGACCTAAAGATTTCGAAGCACAAAGTTGATCTGAAATAATAACTATCATCGTGACTAATAAGTTATAGAATAGATAATATTTACTCCGACTTGCTCCATAAGAAAGTCTTGCTCGGAGCTTAACCGGAACTTGGCGGAGAATTCATCTCTCTCTCTCTCTATATATATATGTACATATATATATAGAGAGAGAGAGAGAGATGAATGCTTTCGCAGAGCTTAACCGGAACTTGACAGAGACTCATGAAGGATCTTTCTGCACCAGTTTGGGTACATTCGTTTTAATTAGTGTGGGTGAGTTCTCTTGGGTTGCTAGTCTTTGGTGCTTCTCTTTTGGGATTTTGCTTGGTAACTTTACCTGTCTACTCTTGTAATTGAGATTACAACTTGTTTTAAGAAAGACTAAATATTTCTGCTATTTTGTTTTGGATGTTACTTATATAACTTTTTAGAGACATGTCATGTGCTTAAGAAAATAAAATGTATTTTATATTAATATTATGCTTCATTTGGTTTGTTCTCCGATCTCTCTAATCCAACTTTTAGAGATTAAGTATGTGCTGCTCATTCTACTTTAATACATGAGGTTTAATTCACCATGAAATTTTGATATTCTTTGTTTAAAAGTGCAAGAAATTTCTTTTATATGTTATATAACGAGGTGGGAGTATTACGCGGTGTTTGGTGTGAGAACTTATATATATTACATACAGGTGTTGTAGTCGGACATCTTATGTTTTGTTTGTAGATAATGACCAACAGTAGTATGTTGAATTCTATACATAACATAAGTCACATCCCATGGCTCTCTCATTAATCGTTTATTTGACAATTCGTAACAACAAAAATACACATGATAAACTATAAGACGTCGACATTGAAGGAGTGGAACGTACAGTTAGGAACTCATTAAAGTCGCCCATAAAACACGATCTGATTAGAATACTAAACCAAAGTGCCTTTCAATGGTCATTACCAAGGTTTGACTCATAGTGCCAATGGATATTTACCTTAGGAGAATGAACATTGAAGCTGGTGCTTATTGCAATTAAATGCCTAAAACAACAATCTTTATGCATTACTTGTACCAGAAGAAACAACCAATACTTTTGTTCACAATATAAGCTTTCTTTAAGCATAAATAACAAAAACATTACTCAGCGAAGACAAAACCCAAGAGCTTGAAATCATAAAAATAACAAAGTGTAATCTTATGATCCAAGTGAGATTAGGTGAAATGCATAATCTGATTTCATAATAATATATCGTCTCAACTGCAATGTACAGAATGAACAAGATCTCAACTGTTCGTTGATCTTTGAATCACTAGAACCGTCACAGACGGTATTGAAGCGCCATATAAGCAAGAAGGAAGGATGGGGATGAGAAGATGATACTAGAAGTCATGCCCCAAATATGGAGCAAGGACTGCATCAGTAGTAGGAGGCAAGGCTTTTGCCAGGGAAACCTAACATTCCTCCTGGCGAGTCTGTTTGCAAGCCCTCGCCTGATCATCCCGGGGATCATCAGCAGCAGTCCTTTTCACTCCTCCAACAGCAGTTCCTCCAATATTTCTATGCCCAGGTGGAATGGGCGTTGAAATTTCGGTGACCCGACCATCAAGTTTTTCCTACCTAGATCCACCGTAGCAAGCCTTACTCTTTTTTGCCTACATAGTGAACTGCCTACTGCTTTCTAGTTACATCCATGAAAGAAAAATACCAATTTGCATTAAAAATGCCGACCGTATGAAAATTACCCCAATACAGTTTGACTTGAAAGAAGAACTGAAAGACACCAATGATACATTATGTCACTCCATTTAGATGTAAGTTATCTATTTGAGAAACTGTATATATTAATTCCCACATGACTTCAATGGCCTTTAAACATCAGTAAAGAGCTCACAATCTTCTTCATCCATTGGCTTGCACCTGAAAAGGAATAACAACAACAACAACAAAACTGTTTGGTGTTCATCTGAAAGTTGGCTATGAGGCTAAGGTTGAGTGCTTTAAGTTGTATTGTTGCATAAATGTGCCAGCCATTATCCTCCTCCTTTGATTTTAAACCATACTGATTTTAAACAAGATATCTATGATTTAGTTAATCCTTACTGAAGATGTCATCACTTACAATTCTATCATAGCAAATGATATTTTTAAAGGAAATGACTAAAATATAATATCATTTGCTGATAAAAAAAAAGATGAAATCATATGAAAATTTTCATCATTAAGTGATGTCCTATATTTGTTATGGTGTAAAGATAGTGAAATTGGAAGCTTAACCATAGTGTTTTGTCATTGTGGAGTAACACTACCGATTTAAACCTCGTTTTCAAGAAATAATACTGGCAGAAGATTTTATGTGTGTGGGAAATTCAGTGTAAGTTCTTACAATACTTAAACATTGATAGTGTTTGTAAATGTCATGTTATTGATCTATAAATATATTTGTAGACAAAACGTAACTGTAACTTTTTCCAATAGATTGATGGTCTCGTATGCCCTAAACTAGTTGACAAAATTCAGAAATTAGAATAAGCTCTCCCAAACGAACAACCAAATAATGAGTCAATGATGAAGAGGAAGACATCAAAGTGTTCTTGTAGTTTAGTTTGGTATATTGTTGGGATTTTCTTTTATGTAATAGTAGGAGGAATTGGTAATGGCTCACTCGAGAAAGTGTACAAGCTTCCTTAGACTTGTACTAAGTATAAATGAAGTATGGTCCCTAGACTTCTATAATTATGTATGAGTGAATTATGATGTTACTTGTTACTAGTTTTATGTCGTGTTTGAATCAGACTGGATTATAGTCTATACCTATGTAAGACTGAATTATGGCGTATAAATATGTAAGATGCTAATATGGTCTCATATTGTTTTATGTAAATACATGTGTGAATATGAAACAGTCCTTATATCATTTTAATGTTAGAACATTGATACATAGCAAATAGGCACGTTACACTAAGAGGACATTGATGGCGGTTACATAAATTACATAACTAATTAGAGCTTCCTTGAGAGGATTGGTTTTCGTTTCCTTCTCCAAGGTCTTCGTTATTTCCATAGTAGTCTTTGGATGGGGGGACTTGTTCGCAAGATGGGTCTTAGGATGGCTGCTCTTCCTTTGATGGGAGCTCATCTTGATATGTCGGGTATTGCTCATATGGAAGATCGTCTTTAGATAGAGGTTGTTGTTCGATTGGCTGCTCTTAGGGATTTGCTCAAGAACAATTCCACAACATATTTTTCGTCTCATGTAGCTTAAAAAGCTTAAACCAATTATCGTACAAATGCCTCATGCAATAATTGTGTTGAACATTAGGATGGTCATTGAACGCAATCAAACCTTGTGGAAATGAAAATAACATATTAATGAATGTTGTTAACAATTTAAACTTAAAATTAATTAATGACTTTGTCTATATTTTAGGTTTTAATTAATAGCTAAAAACAGTAATACTATCTATGAAAAACAACATGCACAAAATATCAAACTATTATCTTTTTTTATATATCAGACATAAACACACAACCCTTTTCTTCCCCATCTTCAAAATCTTCGAAGAACTCTTATAGGAACCATTTTCAAAATTCTTTGGTCTCATGTTCTACCATTGCCACTGCAAGTTGGAACATGTAATCATTGGCATCCCTAGCCGCAATTGATAGAAGGATGCCACCGTGGGGGAATTTCATGTGGCATCCATCAAGTCCTATGAAGGGCCTACAACCGTTAACAAACCTAGATTTCTAAGCTCCGTACCATAAATACAACCGTTTGAACCGAGGTGGTTCATTGTCATCGGTAAGGAGCAACCATTTGAACTGAGGTGGTTCATTGTCATCGGTAAGGAGCTTGAATTTTGAATCCGGGTTACTCTTGACGATGAGTTCACCATAATTCTCCAACATACCATATTGAAGGCCTATATCTTTATAGTGAATGTCTATCCTTTTTTCTATTACACAATACGCTATCTCAATGCTTAGATCCAGCCCCATGTCTCCATAAATCTTCTTCTGGAACTCCCCAATATCAATATTCATATGATTCTTGATGCACTTGGAATACCTACATCCACAATTCCAAAAAAAAAATTATAAGGTACAACATATATTTGTAATAATACTACCTACCTAAAAATTCATCATCTAGGAGTTACATACCAGTGTACTAGAGAATGGGCATTGATAGTTTCACCGAACTTTGAAGATTGACATTTATGGTTTGGGCGATAATTCTTTTATGTAAGACATTGTTCAACTTTTATGAACCCATACCAAATATAGAAGGAATATTTTTTTCCCTTGCATACAGTTTTGATACCATTATTCTTTTGATTTTGACTGTATGTATAGTTGAAACCCTTCCCGGCTGTACATCTTTGTAGAACAACCCTCAACCATTCAAGATTAATAAATATGTCACCTTTCTGTAGATGAATACACTCCAACTTACAAAACTTATCTCACATTTGTGGCTCCCTCTTATCAGTTGGAGCAAAAACAGCCATGATATCTTCTTCATTTCAGCTTCACATCCTAACCCTTCATCTCCATCATGCTCTTTATCAGATCCATCTCCATCAGCCTCTCCTCAACTTGAAGATTCATCTCTATCAACTTTATCTCCTTCTCTTTCATCTATACTTTCAAGTCCATCATATGAACTTCCTTCTCCATTAACATGATTTTCTCCATCTTATCCAAAATCTTCAACTGCCATTTATCCCACATCAGCTTCCATTAACTCACTATCTATTAGGTTTTGATCAAACATCTTAGATTGAGCAATAAGTTCATCCTCCGAGGGTTCATCCAATAATTTCCTCTCACCTTTTCACCTCTTCCCCATCTACCGCAAGTAATATTAAGTTTTCATGTCTTAAAAATAATGACATTGTAAACAGTTTATCATGTATACAATTATGAAGTTAAAAAAACACAACATGCACAAACAACCACAACTATTCTAAGAAGCGATGCACATTCATTTACCCTTTGAACTAACCCTAAACCCCAAATCAGTTTTAACCATAATCCCCCGTATCATTTGTACCCAACTGAAACCCTAACTTAAATTTAGAAATGTTTACTACTATTTCGAACTCGGACCCATGTTCCATGCTAATATTTTGAACTCATACCACAAATAACCATAAACTCTGACCAATCTTTTACACCCACAAATCCTTGTTAAATGGAGTTAAGGTTCCAACCAAACCTTACCTCAATGTTCCAATTACTTTGTTTGTTGCGGAAATGGAGCAATAGACACAAGAAGATGATCTCGCAAGAAGAAATCCACCATAAATCACTGCAATGGATCTTCGATCAAGAAAACGAGAGGGTATTTTTGATTTTTTTGAACAAATGAGCCTTCTTCCCAGATCGATGGAGTCAAATGGGTCTTTAGAGATGCTTTGGAGGGCAATATCGTCATTTATCTTTTTCACTTAACGACCGTCCCATTTTTAGACGAAATTCGTCGCTGTTTGTGGTCAACCAGTATAATGTAAGAATACAATTTTACTAGGAATATGATCTAATAATAAACATTAGTTCAACATTATGACCTAAAGTTACCCCTTTAATTAACTCTTAATTTTTTAATAGTGTACACGATAAAAAGTAAGAAAATAGTCAAAATAATTCTAAACCTAAAAGTAGTTACATGAAATTAACATTCAACTTATGATAACCAATTCTAAACATAAATAGGGATAATTGAAAAAAATATATATCATGTGGTATTCAATTTTAGCAACTTATAGCTTTGTTCTTTAATAATCGCATAAAAGAACCATAATTTGTCCTTTTGTTGCAATTTACATAAAAATGACGATTTACCCCTACAATTTTGATTTAACAAATAATGAATAAAACAAAAAAAATTCAAATTACTCATATCCTTTCATTTTCATACTCTTTGTATTGAACAAAGTAGAAGAAAATTAAGAGATATAAAGTTTAGATTTTATTAATCATTATTTCATTATTTTTAAAATTTGAAGGGTGAAATTATCATTTTGAAACATGTATATGTGAAAGAAAAGGAAAAATTTAAAAAATACAACATATTTGTGCTCGCTCTATTTTCTCCCTCTTTGAAACTAGGGTTTGTAGAGATGAAGGCGGTGGTAGAAACTCATTTCCAGATGATGATAATAACGGAAACAACGGGAATGACCTTTTAGGAGATGATATAGGCTTCTCTACGGTGTGAGATGGTGCAACAAGGGTCGGTGGTTGGTCGAGGGCACAAGTCGACGAGGAAATGGAACCAGGGGATTGGTCCCCGTCCTTGGCGGGTGGTTCATATGGTGGTGGCTTCCTCTAAATGTTTGGGATCTTCGCGAGTATCCCCTATGGAAAGAGGATGGTTAGAGGGGACTCAGAATCCTCATCGGAGTCAGAGGCAAGCACGTTTCCACGACCAGTTAGTTTGGTTTTAGTAGGGCTCTAGTGGGGTGAGATGTTGGGAAGGAGTAATGGCTTGGTTAGAGTCAGAGGTGTTGCCGACACCACTAACACATGCACTCGAGATATATGGGGAATGACAATGCTACAACCGAGGATGAGTGGCGTTACCAGCACCACCACCTTTCAGCAACAAGAGTTCCATCTAGTAGCATGTAGGAAAAAATGACGGAAAATGGAGATTACAAGCCTCCCGGTGGTGTGTATTTTTTAAGTACATGTCTTGGTGATATCTCCATATAGGAAGTTGAGGTTTCGCCAACAGAGATTTGCAAAAGGGGTATGAATTTCTCTTTTGTAGTGGCAACTCAGGTTCTCAAGCCTTAGACATATCATTAGCAACCCCCGGTGGACTGGTTCGAAGAGATTTGGCGCCTCTTGAAGGTGATTGCACGACCGCTAGATGGAGGCATTGTCAGTTTCTTCTTTAGGACAACTCGATAAAGGCAAGTGTACTTGCGGGAGAGCCATGGTCCTTCTGCAGATTGTTAGTTACGCTAGCAGATATTCAGCCTCAAATGCACCCCCGAGATATTGTGTTTACTCACTTTTTGGTTTGGGTCGGTCTTCAATCTTCCCGTTGGTGCCTAGAACAAAGGAGTGGGCTTCTGGATTATGGAAGTGCTGGAAATCTGCATGGCCGTGTAAGATGACGCGGATGGAATGAGTAGGGGCGACTACATGTGGATTCATGTTCAATTAGATGCTCGTCTACCTCTCTAAAGCCAACTTTGGTTTCGGGAGTCGACTCGGAGGTATTATCTTTGTTTTTCCTTGCTTTTGAATTACTGCCTGATCATTGTTTTAACCGTGATTGTGTGAGACACATGACCAACGTGTGCCCGACTAGCACTAGGTCGCAAGGCCTATCGTTTTGGGTCTTAGTGGAGCCCAATGGGAGTTTCATGCCGAGACGTAATGGTAAGGAAAGTCTTGGTCCGAACATGGGAATGTAGGGAGGTCCCCTTCAGGCCCCGACAAGACGAGGTGGAATCCCTCTGGATTATGGGACTGGAGGAGGCTTGCGCCAACACTCATTACAGAGACATAAAGATCGTAAAAGAGAGGCAAGTTATTGGAGGAACCACCGGATCAAGAAGAGACACTCCTAGTCAAGCACCCGCGTGCCACCGCCCCTTTATCCTCACAAGAAGGGACACACCTCATCATAATGGTTCCTTCTGGTTTGGGTGGAGGGGGTAACTAGAGTTGGTTGACACCCATCCCATATACGACCTTTTCTTGGGGTCCTACCCAAACCTACTTTTCTTGAGGTAGCGAAGAATGACATTTGGGTTTGGAGAAATTAGGTGCAAGATCTTTCCTCGGACTAGGAAAATGACTAGTGGTTGATTTTATGGACTCGGAGTTTAGCCACTTCTAATGGTTTTTCTTGAAAACATGCGCGTGGGAGGGGGGTGGGGCACCCACGTTTGTTCAAATAAGTACCTCTGAGAGCAACTGATACCTCCTCCTCACTGTTTTGTGGGTGGTAGAAGGCATCATCTCTACGTTCCTAGCACTCTCGTTGATCATCAGAGGGAGGACGTTGATCGTTGGATCCGCAAAAGATTCTTTACTCCGTTTAAGCACAATTAGTATCCGATATTTGATAGGCTTAGCCATAGCTCACCGTCCCCAACAACTGTCTTGGTGGTTCTGGTTGCTATTGTAGTGATATTCTAGAGACATTCGAGCATACCAGCTTGTTTGCTCTGACTTTATGAGTTAGGAACAAAAGATTTCTTTTTTTTTTGTTAGTCCCTTTTTATTGGACGTTATGTTTATTTTAATACTTATGTTATTTAGATGTTGTATTTGGTTTTGTTGCCCCTTTATGAGTAGTGCTCTTTGAGTTTCACAATATATTTATTTTTACATTTTTTTACAATTATCCAAACGAAAACTATGAATAGAAAATAATGAATCCTTTGATTTACATGTTGAATTAAAAGTCAAAATAAAAAGTGCTAAACTCCATCAACTTTTTCAAAACTCCTCTCTCTTTCCCTCATGTTGTACACCAGCGATGGCTCCATCCCCTCTCTCTGCAATTTCCATGGCTCCCCATCCACCTACTACCCTCCACGCGTACCACCTGCCCAAGACAATCAAGACCATGTCCCCAGTCCCATCGACGAGCTTTCTTAAGTCGTCGCGCCCAAGGAAGAAGGCAATCCGGCTCTCTCCTCCGCCTCCTGTGCCGCCTCTGCCTCCTGAGCCACCTTCGTCTCCA
>JAYMTN010003277.1:0-10080 GCA_036897425.1 Erodium trifolium
TGATGAGGTGATAAAAATCATGTTCAGCTTTGAAAAATGAGGTGATAAAACTAGTTTTCCGTGTTGATGAATCTAGTGTTCAGTATTAATAAAACTATTGTTCAGTGTTCATAAAAAATCACCCAGATATAATTATTTTAAATGAGTCCCACAATAAAAAAATTCGTGCTTCAAAATATATTTATAACTGATCTTGATATAAATCCCTTGAAAGAATAAAAATATTGGCGCAAGTTTGAAGCCAATCAGAGTTCAAACGAAGCATGAATAATTAAATTAGTAAATTGATAAAAAAATGATAAGATAGTTTTACTAAAAAGTCTCTACCACTTACCAAAAAGTGTTATGTTTTCGCAGTCAACAACTCAATTGCATATATGGATGGCTTGGATGGGTTCTGACGATTTTTAGGGTAAGAGTGTGTTTCTATTTGATTTCTTCTCATTAATTGCATGATAAATTTGAGATTTTGGGTATGAGCTTAATTAAGAGAATTTTCGATCTCTTGGACGTACATCAAGTGCTAGATTTATATTATTGTAGCATTCGTTACATAATATGTTTAGTGTTTATTTTGGATGCTTGATTTTATCGTTGCATTATATATGAGATTGATTATTTTACGATGATTGCTATTTATGTCATATGCGTTTAAAGCTAAATTGATCGATTTATTGCTTCAGGTATGGATTGCCCTGTGAATTGTTAGATGTAGCTATTTAGGACTAGTGTTTGATTTATTATGCACTTTGAGACTATTTGAGATATTAAATTAAAGCATGACATTTATGGTTGTTTTCTTCTATAAAAAGTTTCCATCTTTATTTCTATTCTTGTCTTTCTTTATTATTCCCCTACATCTTATGAACATTTCCATATTCACTACTTGAACCATTCGCTTATTTTTAGAGAAATGCATTTAGTGACGTTTATACACTTTTCGCTTTTTTACCATCTTCATAGATTTTGTCATCCATTGGCCTGATTGCTCCCTTGTGTTCGAGCGATTAGTTACCGTTATCTATATTGCTTGAACGATCGTGTACAGAAGCACATTAAAGAGAATATGATAAAACCATGTCTTTAGTGAATCACGAGGTTCGTAAGACTAATTCCGATGGGCCAGCTCCACTGGCAATAACTTTATTTCCCCTTTAAGCGCCCCAGCAAGTATACTATCAACGGTTCTGTTTTACAACCATCAAATTAAACAAAAAAGTACTCAACTCCATACAACATATTTATTTGAAACAAATTAAAATTGTTGCTAAATTTCTATGTATATCTTCGTAAGTCTGTGTTTATGTCTCCAGCACCTCTGGCCATGACAAGTCCATAAACGTTAATTCAATGACTATGCGAGAAGGAAATGGATTCACTTGATATGAGGTACCGACGTCTGGATATTGGTAGGACATCGGAGGATATGACCCATACATCAAAAATCTGTATCGTGTGGTTTAAGTTACTCAGATCGCTGATGCGACCATGCATTGTCAACAAAAGAGCCACCGTTGTCGTCATCGGATGATGGATATGAGTCGTTCAGACTCAAACGATGAATAAAGTCACCGGATCTTCGTTGTTCGACATGATTTGAAATTCAATGGCATGGAACAAATGACAGGGCTTGGTAGATGGGGAGCAAGAGGAGTGGGTGTGGTGTTGGAGACAAACATATGACCCTATTTATAAATGGTAAAAAAAATATTTTGCAATTTTTTTCAAACCTCACGGACTCGACATTGTCGCAACGCTGACCGTTCAGCTGGTCAAAGGCTATGAGGATTCACCACGTGTCATCACGGGGAGCGCAGAGACGACGTGACGTAGCTAGCTGGACGCGCTGTGTTAGCGTTTCTCAGAGTCGCCGATGTCTACGACCCGCTCCAACGTACAAACACTAAACGGATCGTTGAACTCGGCGTACAATGACAATAATGATTGACGTTAAAGACGAAATCGTTGAATTCAACACTGCACGCTGATCAACACGTACTGTACATGCCCTTAGTAGGTAAATACTTGGAAACATTAATATGATATCTTACCTTAGTAGACATATATAGGTAATGAACGTAGCATTGAAAATTCAGGAAAAGATTCCCAACTATCCACACGAGGAAGGCACGTGGTGTGGTCATTTAAGAGCAGAAAATGCAGGGAACTTTTAGAACCTTGTGACCGACAGGACAGCAGCACTTGACCATTTCTGGTTTTGGGCCCGATCAAACCCAAAGCAGGCCCAGTGGGCCACCACCGACCATACAATTTAATACACAAATCCAAGTTGGAATTTGTAGGGAGAAGTCGAGCAACATCAATATTGACGGTACCACGAAGCCGACATAATCACCGCCGCCCTTTCGGGTCGGTGTTGCCGGCACCAAACCTAAGTGCCTCACCAGTCACCACCTATTCTATTACACCAACCTCATCAATAACGTCCTTTTGACTTTCCTTTAACGAACATCTCAATCTCCATGTAACTTGTCGAACTCGATCATGGTCAATGCTTGACTTTGGGACAAGAAAAATTAATATTTATCATTAGTAATTCAATGACATTAATTTATTAATTATTGCTTTAGACAATAATGATGCTTTGCATTACCAAGAAAGAAAGTAGAAATTTAATAATAAATATGGGAATGATGTGTGCAAGTGATGTCCTCAAGATTCGTCCATGCTATGCTCTATTGCTTTGCTTTGTGTCCTCACTCAATCCGTGACAGTGAAATACAGCTTATTATTGAGCCTTTCTCTCGTTGTTTCCGAGTACCCATTTCTTCGTTTTAAGTCAAAATCGTATTTTTTTCTTTCTGATTTGAAGTATCTTCGTTTTCCCTAAAAATATGAAATTGATGCACACCGATCTGTACGAATATGAAGTGATCCTTGTGACTCATTTATGAACCTACCGCTCTCACTCTATTTGATGCAGAGCTTGTTTTTGATCTCTCTCTCCCGGGTTGGTTCTGCGGTGCTTAGTTTTTCACCTAACCTAGCTGTGTAATAATGGCGAGTTGGAGGTAGAATCAGTGTTTTGGCATCTGGGTTTTGTTCCGGGGGAAGAAAAAGGAGGTGGGTTCGGCTTGTTTTGGTGAATACTCAAATGGGTTCCTGCTATTCAACCGTTGGAGAGAGGAGGGGTTCCCGTGAGGCCAAGCTGGACGGTGCAGAGCCGTCTTCTTCGGCTTCCCCTAACCGGAGCAGGCGGCAGAGGTGGAAGAAGAGTGGAAGCCGGAGAGATTCAGGCGGCGGCGAAGGGGAGTTTCATGGGGTTGCTGGGAGGATGTTCATGAATGGTGCCAGTGAGGCTGCTTGCTTGTATACTCAGCAGGGGAAGAAGGGGACCAATCAAGATGCCATGATTGTCTGGGAGGTTAGTTTTGATGGCCATCATCATTTTATCTTAATTCACTGCCTTGGTTCTGTAACTCTGCTTGCTTGTTCAATTGCTGCTCTGTGTTTGTTGTTTCCGAGGATATCTTGGTGGAACGCTTTTGAGTCGTGCTGTTATTGAATCATCTGCTAGCTAGGATGCATGTCTACTAGTTGTTTATGACCTGAATAGGTGGAGTTTTGAGTAAAGTTAATACTAGGAAGCATAGGATATACTGATATAGTCAAAAGTTCATTGAAGAAAAGTAAATAAATAAGGTAAGGACGGATGATGCTAGAATTTTAAGGTAACAACACAGATTGTTGGTAAGAAGGGTACCCAAATTAACAATGTTTTTTGGCATGTAGTTCTGCTACAGCTTAAAGGGGGTGAATATGTAGAGAACCTCACTTTTGGGAATTAAAGACTGATAAAACATACAATTGCTTTAGGAGATTCTTGTATGTTTAGACTTGTCAATTTATAAGGGAAAGTGTCTGAGCTTGAGGGGGATACCAACCCTTGAAATAGCAAACAACTCAATCTTTCAGCTACATCTTAAATGAGTATAGATTGATCAGCTATTGGACCACTGCTGATGGCAGATCTCTTCGCCAGTACAGTCTTTTGGACACATTCTTTTCTTGTACAGAAAACAAATGAGAAACTAACTTATAGATAACTGCTAGTTTGTATTTCAAGTATGGAATTGTAAAGAGTTGTGGCTTGTTCAAAACTTTAGTTCACATAAACATAACTTATTTTTGCCCATGTTGAATGAATTTGATTTGAACCTTTTGTTACTCATCATTGTATGATTTGCTGGTTATCAAATGAATGTTCTATTTGTTTTCTTTTTGGTCTCCAATATAAATATACAACATGTGCATGACAAAACTAAGAAATGGCAACAGTATCCTAGAAATGGATACAATACATCTCTGCTTGGTATATTTTTCTATGCAAGAGTCCCTGATCTTAACGGTCAACTCTCATCAGTTTTAGGTTTAGGACTGTCAAGAGTTTATATAATTTGAGTGGTTGTATCCAGGAGCTGCCCTTTTCACATCTTAGACGATATTTATGTTCGAGCTTAGTACGTAAAAATTAGTTTGGCTGACAAAGGATCTAAATCAGGTGATTGAACTGTGCACTCAAAGATACGCCAAATTAAAACTTTCTTCTTGTTCTTCTATGTTTTTTTTTTTGCTTTTTTTCACGCAATACTTTTTAAACCTAGTTATATTTCTTGGCACATGTTCACAATGTTACTCTTGGATTTGTCTTGATCCAGGTAGAGGGATGCAAAACCATCCACACAAACTGTTCACTGAATTAGTCCATACAGTTAGGACATGATTATTGTTTTGGATGATTGAAACATTGTCTTACATGTAGGTTATTGGAGTGATGCTAGTGCATTGGGATGCAAAATGTAGCCAATACTAATCTTGGTCATTTTAAATTCCACTTCTCTTAGTAAAATACTTTTCTCACTTTCGCATGATGTTTTTATGATATATTTTTATTGTACCTTTCTTCTAACTTTGTTCGCATCGTCATGATGCTTGTATGTAGTAAAACCATGAGCATTTTTGTTACATGCAAGTATTTGACTCGATTGAAATGTTTCTGCAATAGAACTTCAGTTCAAGAAGTGATACGATCTTTTGTGGAGTATTTGATGGTCATGGTCCGTACGGTCATATGGTGGCAAAGAAAGTTCGAGATACTCTTCCTGTTGTTCTGAGTACTCAGTGGAGTGCTAACTGTAATGGTGAGCAGAGCAGCCTTTCTGAAACTGTAAATGCTTCTGGATGCCCAAACTCTGAGGAAACTGCTTCTCTAAGCTTGGATGATGAGTGCTACGAGTCACTAGAGGTTGAGGAAAATGTTAAAGTTCCTGAAATGTATCGGCCTCTTAAACAGTCCATCTTGAAGGCTTTCAAGCTTATGGATAAGGAATTGAAACTAAATCCAATAATTGATTGTTTCTGCAGTGGATCAACTGCTGTCACTTTGGTAAAACAGGTAATATCTTACGACATTGCCAAACCAAATATTTTTTTTCTATTGCATACAATTTACTATTTATCTTGAGGGTTATAATGGCTGATTCTTCAATGAAGTTTACAGTTACATGATTGCTAAGGCCAATTGCATTTTTATAGAAACTCACTTCAAATATGGCCAAAATGAAATAGTTTTCCTACAGCCAATTAATAATGAAATCAATTTCCCCATTTTGTCAGTTCAAGACTATCGATACATGCATAATATAACAATTTCTTCAAAATGTTATTTATCAGGGTCTGGATCTTATACTCGGGAATGTCGGTGATTCAAGAGCAGTGCTAGCAACAAGAGACAATGAGAACTCTCTGATAGCAGTACAGTTGACCGTGGACTTGAAGCCTGATCTCCCAAGTCTCTCTCCCCCCATGCACACAGAGTCTTCTTCATATGCTTAAAGTGCATTATAAAGTATGAAACTGACTTCCTTTGTTGTTCTTAGGAGAAGCTGCCAGGATCCAAGAATGCAAAGGAAGAGTGTTTGCCTTACAGGATGAGCCAGAAGTTGCACGTGTATGGTTGCCTAATAATGACTCGCCTGGTTTGGCAATGGCTAGAGCTTTTGGGGACTTCTGTTTGAAGGATTTTGGTCTAATAGCTGTCCCTGATGTTTACTATCGCCGACTGACTGAAAGAGATGAATTTGTTATTCTTGCCACTGATGGGGTAACTTTTCTTTTCTTCAAAGTGTCGTGGAAACTTTATTACTGTTTCTACCTGATCATCTAAATTGCAATTACAATCCAGATTTGGGACGTCCTGTCAAATAAGGAGGCTATAGATATTGTGTCTTCTGCCCCAGGACGGGCAACAGCAGCCAGAGCTCTTGTAGACACTGCCGTTCGGGCATGGAAGCTTAAATACCCAACCTCCAAGAACGACGATTGTGCTGTTGTGTGCCTCTTTCTGGACCACACACCTGAACCTCCGGGATTGGACAATCCACAAAACAGTCCTGAGGATAGAGTGGCAGTAGCAAACAAGAACAATGGGGAGATAGAAATGAATGGTGCTGTTCTCGAGCATTCAGGTGGTATACAAGAAATAGAGCCCGTCCTGGAGTCAACAGAGGAAAAGTGTCCCAGGAAGAGCCAGGGTGAGTCTAAGAGGAGCCTGGCTGAGTGCCTTACAACTCCAGAGGATGAAGAGTGGTCAGCTTTAGAAGGCATTACTCGGGTTAATAGTCTGTTAAGCCTTCCCCGGTTCTTATCCGCAGACACGGGATCAGCCAGTTGGAGAAAGTGGCTATGAAGCTTGCAGGGAAACAAAACTTTCAACGGCGTTCTCTCTTTCGTTAGGTACTGAATCGCTGAACTCCATTATCCAAAAGAGAATCATAATGAATAGCATTCATGTGGGATGATCCAGAGTGATGGTACCATAAAATTCCGGATATAATTTGATTTGGTGCATATTTTCCAGATTTTGTTGGTGATACCTTGTTTTGATTATGGTTATAGCCTTATAGGTTATGGTTGTTCTTGTAGTTTATTTTCTTGTTTGCATGACCTCGTTTTCATTGTTAGTTTTGGTCTGCCAGTGGCTTCAAGAATGTTGATCCATTGGATAGGCAGGGCGTGCGTGGGAGGCCGGTTATCACCGCAAAGGGGATACAAAAGCTAGGAGAAGATCCTTGGCTCATTTATCGAATATTTGAATTGTCATCTCTCTCTAGTTGATAGTCAAGTTTATCTTCTCATTTCTCTCTTCTCTATAATAATCCTCTTCTCTTAGTACAAATTATTTACAATTGAGTTTGATTAAGCTTGTAGGCTTAACATTGATGGCGACAGAATTCTCAATAAGGTGGGTTGGGTCGGGGCAGATCAGATGGGGAATAACATCGTCGGTGTCCGAGAGGGCATCTATCCCTCATAGACCTTCCTACGCACTTTTCTAACAAACAAATTTTGCAAGTATCAAAAACAAAATAGATAAAGTTACAGAACTAAATAATTAGCAGAGAGTAACTTTTTTTTTTAATAATAGAGAGTAATTTAAAAAGCTTGGCCTCCTCGTCTTCGTCCGAGTTGTGACGGTTCGTCTGCGGGAGATTGGGCTGAAATTTTGTCGTATCTCATTCTGGTGAGTCTCGTGCTTGACGTGGAAGATAAGAGTTGGACTCGTGTGCCTAGGTTGTCGGACCAAGCTCCTGGGGTCCGGTTCGTTGTCACGACAAAAGGGTCGCCGTAGCTGTTTTTCTTATTTCGTGAGTCTAGCGCCACATTCCTGTGGTTGAAGCCCCGATTTCTTTCTGGCAGAGAAGCCAACTTAGGCAACGGAAGCCGGGCTCCCGTGCGTAGCGGTTTACCTGTTTGATTGGTTGGATTTTGGAGCTAGTTGGTTTGGGTTCTCGCGCTGTTGTCTTGGTCGCTGGTGGTTGCCCCACTGCCATGGACCTTCGGCACTTTGAGCTTTCAGCTTTGTTTCACTACCTTGGTACCCTTCCTTCCGATTTACCTTTTCCCCGACCGAGTAGAGGGTCGGGGTTGATTTGTGTTGAGGTGTAGGCCCTAGATGATGTTTCAGTCAGTGTTGCTTCAATCGAAAATCGGGGATGCTTTGGTCCCAGAGGGTCAGGGATGCTTTGGTCTGTGTTCGGCCAGCGAAGGTTAGCTGTGTTGGTGAGTCTGCTCGTAGATCTTCTCGTTGACAGCTACAAAGTCTATTCAGCCTTGTTGTTTCGGTGGAGGTTCAGCCTTTCGTGTGGGGTGGTGCTTCCTAGGCGTCAGATCTGTCCGAGTTCGGGATGGCTCGTGCTCGGTATAATTACAGTCCTTCCCCTTAGAGTCCTCGTTAGGTGTTTGCTGGCGAGGGGTTACCGGTCACGGTTTTGGAACGTTCAAGTCGAGTCAGCCTTGGACCACCGGAAGTGATGACGGTACTGTTGCCTGCAACAGGTTATCCCGGTGAGGGCTCCAGTGCGTTTGGCTATTGTGAAGGTGAGACCTTTCGTGTGGCATTGCGCTTCTCTATTGGCTTTGGTGTCAGATTGGTCCGGGTTGGGATTGGCTCGTGCTCGATATAATTACAGGCCTTCCCCTTCGGATCCTCGCTTGGTGTTGGCCGGCGGGGATTTACCGGTTTTGGTATCGGAACGCTCTGCTCCAGTTCCAGCCTGGGAATCCCAGACCATCGTGTCTTGTGTTACTGCCTGTTTGGAAGTCTAAGATCGTTCTCGGTAGAAATACCGGCCCTTCCTCTTTTGGGCCTCTTCTTGGTGTTGATCGGAATTGGATTACGGAGGACTGAGTTCGAGATCCAATGTCTGCGAGAAGTTCTCTTTTTTGTGCTTCAAGTTGGTAAAATATGGATGCTTTAGATCCTGTTTTCGCTCAAATTGCGCGACATGGTTGTTAAATTCAAGTATTAGGCTATGTTTTTAATCTTGTTCGCTTCATGCGTGAAGCGGGGTGGTTTGTGTCATTTTTATTGGTGGGTTGTTTCTTTATGTTGGTTGTTTTATCTTGGTGGGCTTTCTTTGGTTTCAATTGTGCACTAAAAGGAGGTTGTGTTTTTCTTGGGCTTTTGGTGATCTGTAGTCAGACTTCTTGTACTCCTCTTTTCCTTGTGAGAAGTTTTATTAATATATGGCTTGCTGATCAAAAAACAAAATAATAATAATGGGATATCAACCATCGGTGCAACCTATATTTTTCAACCTATAACTTGCTACTAGCTCACATCGGTGCAACCTATAACTTGCTACTTACCAACGGTGCAACCTATATTTTTCAGCGGCTCACACACTACTGTTTTCCCTAACGAAGCTACCCTCCAAACTGAAACGGGCTCGGAAATCTTATGTTTTGGGGTGGTTTCAACCATCCATGTCACCGCCTTCGATTGTCCCCTATCTTCCGATCACGTCTAGTAGTGGCCCTGATCCTCCAAAGCTCTTAGTGGGATTACCTCTGACCTTTTTACATGGGATGTCTCAGCCAGGGTTTGACCATATGTACCAGAAGACAGCACCCTTGGCATCGGTAGAGTCTTCCACCAATATCTCCCTCTCAGCGTCGATGTCTTCCCTCGTATCGAACACCCTCCGACGATAGTGGATTATCTGCATGAAGTATTGTTGACATGCTCCTTAGCGTGGACGACGATGTCTCCTACGACTGTCCCCCGTCTTCCGATCACGTCCGGTGGTGGCCCTGATCCTCTAGAGCACTTAATGGGATTACCCCTGACCTCTTTGCATGAGATTCCCCGGTTAGCTTTTGAACTAAGGCACTTGTTATGTGCCATACAGGCCGATACAAACAACCATATTAGAGGAAGAAGAAGAACGAAGAGAATGGCCTATCAATAGTTACAGGTTAAGAAAATAATTTTAAGTTGGTTTTATTTCCTATTTTTAGTAGAAGTCCTATATTTAGCTGTGTAAAAGGAGTTGGAATTTGGGTTAGATACATAGGCTCAATTTAATCGGTAATATAAGCATTTGGTGTGGTTAGTGCGACACTATCCTAATGTAGCAGTGCCTCTGAAACACTTACAATGCGCTAAATAAAATCTAAAATGTCACGCCCCAAAACCGATACCGATCGGCCCTGAGACGCGACTTAGTGAAATAAGAGAAAACAGTTGAAATAAGATAATTATAATATAGTAAATGC
>JAYMTN010003278.1:0-10080 GCA_036897425.1 Erodium trifolium
TTTCCTTACGTTAGAGTGTTTCCTAAATAGAACATATATCTATTAGAGAAGTATCTCCAAACTAGGAAACAAATCTGCAGCAACGGATAAGCACAAATACGCACAAGATGTCTGTTGACATCTTGGATGACATCTTTTCTATCATGTCTACCGGGCACACACATGATGTTTGTTGACGTCCTGAATAACATCTTGCTTAACACAAACATTGACAAATTAGATGTAACAACAATCTTCTATTATCTGTATACGAGGGGTATAAGGCCATATCCCACAATCTATGGAAAAATTTCCTTATCTGTCCGCAGTTGTAGTAATGGTCTGGTAGTCGCTCGTACCTGAAATGCCCCATTATCTTTTGGCCCATGTCCCCAACCGTGAGTAGAAGCTAACGGCAGAGAGGATGAGCCAGGTTATCACGAATCCAAACTTAGAGAGGGTCATCCCATCCACGTCTCGTGGAGTTAGTGTCCACTACCAGACATATGGAAACTTGTCTCTAATCTGATCATCAGGCGCTTCGTTCTTGGCGTCGAACCCACATGGATGTGTAAGCAAAGGAGATTTTCCCGTAAGGTCAATGGACCCACACTTGTGAGGATCAACAGAGTATAATGTAATTCCCATGATTCCCCTACTGGAACTTGCTCTAAATCTCCCTTTGATCCAAAGAAGAAGAAGGTTACTCGGTCGTCCATGGAATGAGACTCCATTGTCGGTATTTTCCAAATGCTCCTCATGACACTCCCTAAAGTTGTCACACTATACTTGCGTCGTATGATGAGCATGGAAACTATGGCATAATCGAAGGGCGAGTCTAACCCCTCGATCTCGTCCTTTGTGATGACTACCTCATGTAACAACATCCTGTTGAGTAGCTCACCGACCATTTCATTGTGGGTTCCAGTTCCACCGCTTCTCGCTTTCTTCAAGGCCTCATCAGGATACAAGTCGTCGCCGTTGGCCTAGAGGAAGTAACATCACCTTCTATAGCCCCCATCCCGAATTGTAGAGGCGAAGAATCCACCTTGACATGTGGAGGCGGGGGAGCTGTCCTTGTTAAGGGCTCAGCCACCATAAGAGAAATGAGGTGGAAATGTAGCTGGTTTGGTTGCACGAGAACCGAGGAATGGGGTTCGTTGCATGTCTGTGGTTTGGTCTCAATCACAGTAGGGAGACTCTTCGTCTTCCTTGAACACGGGTTGATCCCTCGAGGTTTCTTTTTCTAGGCACGACGCCTCGATATGGCTATTATAGACAGTGGAGTGTGTTGGGATTTGTGCCCTAGGAAAAGCCACAATTTGTAATACAGTCATTTGAGTAAGAATAAAATGGAAAGAGTTTTCGTTATCATATGATCAAATGTAAACGACATGAATATATTATTATTCTTAAGACACTAGGATATTCCGCTAGTAGAACTCTTAGGAAAAAAGGAACGAGTTATTCATTTTTCCCTAGTCTAATCCAATAGTTATAAGTAGTATGATAATTGATTAGATGATCACGTTTTACTGATCATGCATATAGGTATATGAGTCAACATCATAGATGTTAAAGAGTTAATATTGGGTGACCCACTTTGAGAATACTCTATAGAACGAGGACAAGAGCATTTCCTCAAATTACCACACAGTATCTTATTCACATGACCTTGAAATCACCTTATCTCCCATGTGTGTGGATTCATGACTTGACACAAGCAAAAACTTCTCCTAACAAGATATTTATGCTAGCTTGTACTCAAACATGAATGCACACATATGGCGAGTAAGAGTGATTGTCATTGGGATTTTTCACTCATGTTACAAACATGTGTTAGATATCATCAGACCACTTGATGAGTAAGGATTGTAAAAAGAAGCATGACCATGTGATTGAACAAAACGTTGTCACTTACAATCTAAACTCGGGATCAAGAAATGAAAGACCAAACATAAGCAAGGTTGTTGTTTCTATGCCTTGCGTTCTATCATGATATCGCAAACGACAAAAAGGATACAAATACTTATGGTAATTGGTTTTGACAAGAAAAATGTAAAACTTCATATGACTTAGGTGGTTATGTACCTTGCTAGAAGTAATTCATAACTTGTGAACGAAATGTAAATTCTAGGCTCACTACCAACTTCATATGACTTGCTTGTCGTGAGAGGATGTTGATCAAATAATAATTATGTTTTATTTCTCTTATGGCACGATAAATATTCTACGTTGACGATCCAAATTTGGGGGGACATTAAAAGGTTGTGAACAAGGTGTCACATTGGGGAATATAAAATGATTGTTCAATTAACATAGTTTTGAGGTCATTGTATCAGGTTGCTCAGTTTTATCAAGAGTCAGTGTCTTCCTTTATTAAACCCGTAGAAGTGACCAAACTAGATGCTTTCCAAAAGCGGTTGTTGTCGACATTGATGGAATAATTAGAAGGTCATGATGATCAATTTTGATCAGAACGATGCTGAAGAAGATATGTTCGTGAATGATAAAGTAGATCATGACATGTCTGATGAAGAAGAGTTCAATGACATCTAACTCTCAGCGTGGGAATCACAAAAACTACGATGTGAGACGGTGCTCCACGACGTGGAGATTAAGCCATATTGCGTGAAGTACTGTAGATTCGGAAAACTATAAATAGCACCCCACACACCAAATCTTGAAAGAGAACTCCTCGAGGTCTTGATGAGGAGAGAGGAGGAGCTTCACTTCCATGGGTAACATCCTTCATAGGTATTACAAATATTCCTTATCCTATTAATAAGAGTACCCATTATAATCCTCTTCCATCGACCTTTTCAAGCCAGCAATTCATCGTGAGGTAAGCGTCGTCCATAATTGGACGTCGATCAATCCTGCGACCGAAACCGATTCAAGTCGAATCGATGCTACGAGGCTAGCCTCTCGGATTCTACCATTTAACGATTGACATGTATGTAGTGAATTTTGTAAAATACTATTTTTATAAGGGTTATTTACACGTAACTACCCCGAACTATACGCGAATAACACCTGACTACCCCGAACTTAATTTGTAACATTTACCTACCCCGTACTAACGGTTTGTAACGCCGTAGCACACTTTCCATCCATGGTTGTTATTTTTTTTGTAAAATTTCCGAAATGCCCTTAACTATTATCTGAATTTACTTATAATACCATTCATGCCATTTCCATTAGTTTTTTTATTTCTTCTTTTCATTAATAAAAAAATCCTTTTATCCATTAATAAAAAATCATTCTAGATCTTTCCACTCAAACCCATCTTCATCACCAATTCCATTCAAACCCATCTTCATCACCAATTTCATTTACCTGATTTTATTCTAATCTATTTATATTTCAAAACCCAATCTCCTACCTCATCCACGATCCCAAGTCTAAACCTCTCATCCAACGAAAACCTCTCATCTCTCACCAGCAGATTCTCGTTGACCATGGAGGATAGGGTGGGTGAGAAGATAACGAGGAGATTTGGTCGGAGTTCGCATTGTGGGGGTGCCGCAGATCTGGTCGGACTTAGCTGAGATCTGGTACGCCGCCCTTGTTCATCTTCCTCTCCGAGTTCTCACCGCCGTTCATCGTCGGAGAAGACGAGGGCGTTGTGCCGGAGAGGACAATGACGTTCTTCTTCGTCCAAACTTGCGAGCTCCAGCAGGTATGGAGGCGAAGCTCGGTGGCGTCAGTGACCGTGAGGATGAAGAGAGGTTGAAGATGAAGGGATGGCGGCTTTGTTTCTTTTTTAGTGAGATTAGGTCTGTTTCTGATAAAAAGAAGTGTTTTAGTTTTTGTTCTTTTTATATATTGTTTAATGTTTTTTTAATAATTAATCAATTAATTCTTTATTTTAATTTTATTCTTTTAACTAAATATACTATTTTATACATTAAAAAATAATAAAAAATAAGGGTGGGTTTTTCGTTCATTTTTGGTCGAAATTAAGGTTGGGTTCATGGATTTTTGGTCGAAAAGAATAATAATTGAATTAAAGAATTTCTAGGAAAAAAAACATTAAGGAAAAAATAATGTTTGAATAAAAAAAATCTGATTTTTGATATAAAAGTAAAATTATAATTTTTCAAAAAAAATAAAAAATTTATGAAATTTTATCAAAAAAAAAGAATTTATGAAAATTAGAAAGAAAAAAACATGAAATTATATTATTAAAAATAAAATTTTATTTTTTCAACATAATTGTTTTATACATTTATTTTAATAATTATGATTTATTTTAAATAATAATTCAAATTTAATGAAAAATAAATAAATAAATAAGGATGGATTAGGGTTGGAAGTGGTTTTAGGGTTTCATTTAGGGTTGGGGGTGGTTTTAGGGTTGGATCTAGGGTTGGAGATAGTTTCAGGTTATATCTCTAAGGGCAGTTTCGGAATTTTAGAAAAATTGAACAGTGAACAGATGGAAAAGTGGATGGAAGTGTGTAACGGCGTTACAAACCGTTAGTACGGGGTAGGTAAATGTTACGAACAAACATCGGGGTAGTCAGCTGTTATTCGCCTATAGTTCGGGGTAGGTGAACGTAAATAACCCTAAGATTAAGCATATCTATACAACAGAGATAAGGTACTGATAGCTTCGTTCACCAATTGCAAGTATAATTTTGACAATGAATTTATACCTTAGCAGCTTCCACCGTTGGAATTTGGGGAAATGTAATGTCCGCCTGATCCAACTGCATAGCATGATAATTCAGTAACAGATAAAAAAGACATAGGAATGTATTATGATCTTTAGGCCAAAGGCATGGCCTCTGTGTTTCCAAGTATAATGTCATGCTGTGCACAGATCAGAATTTTCAAATGTATTAGTATATGCAAAATGCAAATATGTATCCTATAACAATTGCACAAGAGTATGTATGCATGAATCTTCATGTTATAATTAGCCAGACTGGCATATAGAGAATGATACTGAACCAATATTAACAGTAACTGTCACCTCTATAGAGTTTCGTGATGCAGAAACCATATTGTGCTCCCGGTCCCTTTGGCCATAGTCAAAACTCAATTCACCGTCATCATGTGTACCACCTTCATTTTCATCTTCTTCGTCATCATAGTCGTCATCATCATCATCATCCTCACTGTTGCTAAAATCATCATCCAATCCATCGAAGTGGTACTGAATGTGTTGTTGTTCTGCAACCCATTTCACATGTGGCTCTACTGCCTCAAGAGATTTAAGAGCTTTCTTGAAAAAGCTCAACTGTTCCCAATAAGAAAGTAAATGTGAATGATTGTTCCAGGTAAAACAAAGATATTCAAGAAGGCTGAGCAAAAACTTGACAAACCTGAGCAGCATGGTGACGAGCTGCCTGTGTAAGAAGACTTCGGGATTGTCCTTGCTTCAAAGATTTCATACGAAAAACAAATAAAGTAGCCTCCTCGTCATATTCGTCAAGAGCTGCCTGTATCTGCTTTTTAGTAAAAGTATCCCCTTTCCCATTTTTTGACCTTCCCTTTTCTTTCTGTCTTTTGATTACGTATTCATATACCTCTCTGCAGACCATATGTACACAAATGTGAAGGCATTATTCTCAAGAGGTATGAAACAGACAAATTAATACATAGTAAAGAAAAATCCTGAACCTTTTATCATCACATTGCCGCTTCATCTCCTGCATCAACATGAAGGAAGAAATGCCATTGGATCCAAGTTCACCAATAATATAACACACATGTAAAAGAAATATGAACTCTAGAGAGAGATTAATGTTCTATTTTTCTACTTGGTTAAATCTAAAAAATCATATCTTAGTAAGGAAAATAATTATACATCATCAACTAAACATTTCTTTAAAAGTATACAATATGAATCATACATCCCAACCCCATAAACAGTAATGTGCATATGCTAACTTGCCCTATGTGGCAGCAAAAATAGCCACTGCCTAGGAGATAGATATCCTTTTCACTAGCCTAAAGGTATAAATTGAATGTCAATTATCCTCTAGTGGTTTCTGAGATCCCAATAGTTTGTGGAGTTGTTTCCAATTCTATATTTTCTCATCTCGGCCTCTCCTAATCATTTGTGCATATCCAACCTGAAAACCTTTTCCCCAGCCTGTGTTATGCCATATTGTACAAGCCAACAAGTACCCGCTTAAGGTTTTGAGCAAAACATCTTGAATCATTTATTTCATGTGATACAGAGATTCTAAGAAGACAAGCTGGGACAGTTTTTATTTCCCTATCATGAAAGAAGCATCGATAACTCCACTTTGAGTTCTACTTCAACTACAAGAATCTTACAGGTTAGCATCAGTTATAATGCACACGCATTGCCATCATCCTCATCACCGTATCCATCATAAGAATGAACAGAAAGCAGGATACATGTCAAACTAATGGATACATGAAGCAGGTAACCAGTAAAAATTATCTCACGCTAAACAGATTAAAGTTCATAGAAACAAACCTCAACGGTTTGAAGTTGATTAAGAAGAGATTCTGACGGATGTGTGATTGTCTGAGATATGTGAGAACGCTGACATATGCAGGGTAATAAGTCACCAACAATGGTAAAAATAGAGATAAAAAGGAGTTATGCAGTGTTCTAGGCATAGTAACAATGACTCACATAACCATCAACAAGTTTTTGGAGTTCAAATTGCACTTTTCCCATCATCAGCAAAACTCTACCTGCTCAAGAATGAAAACAACTTCAGCTTTCTTCCTTTGCCACAACAGGATCATACTGTAGCAGGGCATTTACTATAAGAAACAAAAATTAAGATTCTAGTTCAATTATTACTTATTAATTCCAAATTGTGGCAAATACGACTTACTAGAAAAATATACTGGAATTAGAGATACACACTTCCATACTTAAACATCAACACTAAATCAAGTAAATGCACTCGTAGAAAATTCAGAAACTAATATGTCACCAGTTTTGTTCCCACTGTTCCATTGGCTTAGAAAAAGTATTCACTTACCGCTTTCTTCATCATCATTCCGTGCAGTTTTCTCAAGAAGGCAAGCCCCTAACTCCTGCAATGACTCCGAGAATTCTGAAAATTGAAAGGGTAATTTTTTAAGACTTCTTCAAAATGACACAAACCAAAGAATGTCTAATCATCACCTCTAAAACAACATCAATATCAATGACAATATTAGGTGCCACAGCTTTTTCCTTTTTCTTCTTATTTTTGATAGTAATGATGTATTTCTCAAGACAAGCAACTGTTGAAGAATAACAGAAATATGTGTAAAAGTGAAATTCATTAGTACCATATGCACTGTTTATGGTCGCTGCAGCTGCAGAAAGCAAGCTATCATAACAATCTCTCATATCTTCCATATCCTGCAAAAATAAAAGCAGCTATTTCATGATAAACAAGTTGGGAAAAACATCATTGAATAGAGAACCCGAAAATGTAGTCACAGAAGCATCATCAACTATAAATACTTAATAAAGGTTCAAATGATAGTCACTGTAATTCATCTGGGTGGTAGTATGGTGCCCAGAAAAGATCAAAAGAATTCTAAGCAACTGTCAGAAAGAAAGAAAAGAACAGCTCATTCTGGGGTCATCAATCATGAACCCTTAACTTCCTAACTTGAAACTTAGCAATACCATTTAAATTAAGCCAAAAACTGTGTTGCAATTGCAACTTGCAGGCATCATTAGCACACTGTCTCCTCCATCAACACCACAGAAAGGCCCACTTTTGGCAACTTAATAAGATAAAAAGAAGAAACTCAGCAACTGATCACCAAGTTCAGGCAATGTATTTTCCAGATCCACAACCAAATCCAGATTCCAGAAGGGGAAAATCCCATTTCCTCTTTCTCCTCTAGATTAACAAAAAAGTTCATTTCCACCACCCCACAAAGCCTACAATCTACAGCTGATTTCCTCGGCCAACTCACAGTTTGACTAGCGGTGCAAATTTGCGAACTAGAGTCGCTCTACAACTGTGAGGTGGAGCAGCTCCAAAACTAATATGGAGAACTGGGAAGTGTTTTTTTTTTTTTTTCATTTCTTCTCTTCGGAGTTTCTCAGCAACCAAACAGAAAACCAAAGCATAGTGTAAGTATATACCTGAGCCGCCTGAGCGAGCTCGTCCAAGCGAACCGTTGGAGGACGCGATGGTTGGTCTCTGGACTCTCTTCCATCAGCGCTCTTCCGATGTCCTAAACCCTGAAATCTTTTCAGAGATTTCATTCGTTTGAGTCCGAATTGAAATTTTCCGATCGAAGCCTCTCCGCTGTGTGATGTGCTGTCTTCTGTTTCAAATATGCAAATGACCCGACAAGAGTCGTACAGTAAAGGGTTGAAAATCGGTACAAGGAGCTTGCTTTACCAGTAGAGGCCCGTGTCTTGCTGCGGAGGTAATGGTTACGACGACGGTGATGGGGGAGAAGAAGAAGACGACGACGACGAAGAAGAAGAAAGCAGAGTCTACTGTTTTTGTTTTTTATTTTTATTTTCTGGTCAACGGGAATTTTGTTGTTTCTTGACTTTTTCGTTTCCTTATGTGACTCTTCTAGTGGTCAATTTTATTTTCATATGTTCTTTAATTTAACAACCAAAATGAATCTGTAGAATTGAATTTCTGTAAACCCTTTTTGGTTGACTTTTCCGTCCATTAACGGCGTTGGTAAATTAACGACTTTATTATTTTTTTATTTTATAAATACGAATCAACGTCTTATTTTGAAGATTATTAACGGTTAGTCCTCAAACTGAGACTTTTGTATTTACGACCATAACGGTACCTTCCTTTTTTTTAAAGAGATAAGAGCAGCCACACTGGTATCGTAATTGCGTTGAATCGAGTTGATGAACTTGTCGGAATCTCCAAAAATGTGGGTCGAAACCACGAAAAGGAGTCGGATGTCAGTCGAATATTCGTGAGTAGAAATCGACATCGATGAATCTGCAAACGCAAAAAGTCTGCATATTCTACGCATACGGGCCCATGGAAACGTTGACTGACAAATGGTTGGTTGTCAAGTGGCGAAGAAACAGTTGTGCCATTAAAGCAGAAAGTGAATTTCGGCTATAAACGTGGTCAATCGTTTCTTCGTCGTTTTCATGAACTCCACGCTTCTGTAACTCCCTCCTTCCTCTTTGGCGTTCATTGTCGATGCAGCAGATTCTTCGGCCGAAACGCTAAGCACGACCAGAAGACATCGTGTTTGTGAGATGTTTCCGGACAAACAACATAGAATCTCCGCACACATCGTGCTACAAATTCTAGCTAAAGCCAATTGCAACAAAGTCGTCGTCGAAAAAAGAGTCGTATGTCAGTCGAATCTGTGAGCCTAGAAATCGACTTTGATGAATCTGCATACGCTGGCAGTCTGTAAATTTGACGCATATGGGCCCATGGAAAGTTGAATGACGAATGGTTGGCTGCCAAGTGGCGAAGAAACGGTTGTAGCGTTAAAGCCGAAAGTTAATTTCAGCTATAAAAACGGCCAACCGTATATCCACCGTCTTCACCAACTCCACGCTTCTTCAACTCCCGCCTTCCTCTTGGGTGTTCATGTTCGTTGTAGCAGATTCTCCGACGGTTGAAACACTAAGCACGACTAGAAGACGTCATGTTTGTGAGACATTTCTGGCTAAACACCATAGAATCTTCGCCCTCAGTGTGCTGTAAATTTTATCTGAAGCCAGCTGTTGCAGAGTCACTGTTAGTAAATATTATGTGCATCCCTCTATGTTCATCCATCTTCGTTTCTCCAACAGCTTATATGGCCTACCCAACAACACGATCATATCTCCTGACTCACGTGCGAGTAGGATTAAGTCACCGATTCGCAACACTATTCGTGCGATCGGGAGGAAACCTTTTGACAACAAGAATATGTCCCGACCCCGGTGCATACGTTAGTCCTGGGCTCCCCCGTGTACCACGGCTTCAATCCGTATCCGGTGTCATCCACATTCCCAAGTTGGACCAACCTTGGTGTACAGGAAGTGGACTCGGTCAGATGAGAAAGTATCGGTTTATGCATGGCTAAACCACTCCAAGAATTCGGAGCACAGGGCCGACCAAACGGGGAATGCATTCTGGGATAACATTCGGAGGGAGGTCGCCATTG
>JAYMTN010003279.1:0-10079 GCA_036897425.1 Erodium trifolium
TAAATCATTGTCGTAACAGCTTAATACGAAAATGATGAGTGTCTTATGAATCATGAATTCTCATAGAATAAGCCCATGTACTTTATGGGTCATGTTGCTCAATAAAAATCATAGGCATTGAGGGGAATAATAACACATTATTACAACCCAAATGGAATAATATATATGGTCATGGAAACACTCAATATTATTCGAATTTTGAAATGCTATATGAGCTCTCTATATAGATGTTATGGGTAGAAGATGATAATGTTTGGTCACAATAATCATGGTCGGTTATTTGTTTGAGATAAATATACTCTTTGTTTATATACATGAAAAAGATTCGGACTATTAAAATGAAACATATTTGTACTTGATTAAACTCGCATCTAGTTTTTGTGATAATATCAAACGTGAATCTATAGTTGTTGGCTATAGTAGAATCTATAGTTGTTGGCTTATTCTACGTAGGGTTGGAGAAGGTGGAATACAGTGCTGTATGTTACTACTGTTCCATCAAGACTATACATTTCAATTGGTTCCACTATTAATTATAAAACATAATGCTAAGTGTGTAGACAACATGTACTTACAAATTTTCAATGAAACGTATGAATGTAAATAATATGAATAAGATTAAGAACCTAATAAATGAACATGATAAACGTTGCATTCATTCATAAAGTTCCCAATGCTATGCATGCAACAATACAATCCTGCAAATTGAAGCAGTGTAAACAATAACGTTTTGAACAAATTGAATAATCTGATAATAATATATATTATAATATATCATTGTTGTGTTTCAAACATCAACGTTCGAATAAAATGAATCACTATAAATGTCTGAGGTTCTAAACATTGGATCGTATTAGATCGTGGAAAAGAACAATTATCTCAGTTTTAAGGTGTCTTATTTAGACATCTTAGAGATCTATAGAAACATTTAAAAACTAAAATGTTTTCTTTTAACTATTTTAACCGGATGTTATCTTTTTGTATCTAACTTAGTTTTTAGCCTTTCACTATCAGTTCTATATAATCTAACTCGTGATGATAAAAGATAAGTTCATGTAAGATGTTAAAATAAAATTATCTAACGGATTTATGAATAATGGAGTCTTAATTTGTATCGAAGTAGTTCACGCATTTGTAAGTTCTTTATTACATGAACTATGATCTATCATCATTCATCACTACTGAAGTGTGTCTGAACAGAAATAATAATTAACACATAATTAATAATTAAATTGAGAGCACATGGAAAGTGAACAGTAAAAATCTGAATAAACAACTAAATATTTTATTGTTGTTTGTGAATCAGACTGCGGTAGGGCATTTGGAGGAAGTGGTGGGATCTTTTTCACACCTTCAAGTCCCTTTCCCTCTTCTCTAATACAACCATGTTTAATATATATAATAAGTGTACATAAATTTATAATAAATTCAAATAAAATCGAACTCAAAATTTGTATATAAAGGCTTGAATCTTGACCGTTAGAATACTGTTCATAGATTATGATGTATAAACGAGTTTTTACAAAACTTCCAAAAAAATGGATATAAGATCAATTTTTTTTTTCAAATTCAATCAGTTTAAATTACTAAACGTTTTATTGGCTAGATCTCTTTTGACAAATACATTCAGGAGAGGCCCAGCCCAATGGCCCAAGTTTTCTCCGGGTAATTGAAAAACAGGTCAACGCCATGTCAGAAAATGATGACGTCATATTCAAGTACATCTGGTCTCTCCTATTTAAAGGACCCGCTCTTCACCTTCATTGTCTATTCAGTTCTCACTCACTCTCTCTCAGCCGAAAACATAACAGAAAGATTCCTCCCTCCGAAATCCTGGTCAAAAAGCCATTTCGAACACGCGCCATGTACGGTTATATCCACTCCCATTTCCCACGCGCCTCCTCCACCGCCGACTCTCATCAAATGTCCTTCCAGCTCCCGCCTCCTCACCACATCGTCCCCGACCACCTCGCCGGCGCCGACTTCGACTCCCTCCGAGCGGCGCTGAGCTCCGACCAGTACAATAGCAGCCCCAGCGGGTGCAGCAGCTACGGCTCTCCGAGTTACACCACTCACCGAACACCGTACCTAATGCAGAGGAGCGCCAGTAGCCATTCGCTCCCCAAAAACTGCTTCCACCAGCTCATCTCGCCGAGTCACCGCTCCGAGAGTGGTGGTCCGGTGAGGCGGGTCTTCAGCACAGGCGACTTGCAGGTAAGGTGCTCGACGAATTGGCCCAAAGACCAACCGCCCATTTTATGTGTAAATAATAAAGAGGACTTAATGATTTGATTTTCAATTATACGATATATTTGGGAAATGACTTGGTGGGTGCAATTGCAGAGAGTAAAAGGAGTGCATTACCAGAGATCAGAGAGCACACTGTCGAACGAGAACAGTATCATCTTTGAAAGCATGAACAGAGCAACTAAGTACAGTCCAGAAGAGAAGAAGGAGAGAATTGACAGATACAGAATCAAGAGACACCAAAGAAACTTCAACAAAAAAATTAAGGTAATCAATCCACTCTTTTTTCACACTATCACCTTTTCATAATTAAAACCCCTAAGTACAAGCTAAACATTCATTAACAGTGTATATTAGTTAGGAACATGCATGAATAGAACACTATAAGTCCACACTTGAATACTTACCAAGTAATTTTAGTAAGAGACTTGACTGTTTTGAGGTTTATATGTAATTAGCCTTTTGTAAAGTTATGAGTTTTTATATTCAACCTTTCCTAAACTCAGGGCCATGAGAGGCTAAGAGCACTAACATGGCCTTGTTGAATAACTTGCATTGCATCCAGCTGAATGTCAATGGTTTTCTGTGTCTGTCATTGTCACATCCAGTTCTGGTAAAATTTCAAACTCACCACTGTTGAGGGACAGCAGGAAGTGTATCATAGCATTTGATTTTTGGTGGCTTGAAAAGAAGAAATCACACCTCCCTCAAGTAAAGACTATAGCTAGCTATATATGCATGGATTTCTGAGTGACCCAAGTGCCAACAACACAACACTAAGTCACTGACACTCAATTGTATATGAAAATGATGGGCACTACTTCAACTCTCATGATCCACTCATGACTTTTCCACAACATAAAACAAAAGCACAAGGTGCTCTGCTCTGCTCTATCAACCCTTGCTTGCTCTAGGGTATAATAATAGCATCATGATTATTGATTAAAGTGCTGAAAACATAGAAAAGGGTTCTTTTAGTTTTTGATTTTGGGTTTCTCATATGAAAGTATTTCTTCAGAGTGGTTTAAATGTCATGTGTTGTTACTGAAGCATTGTTGTTAGTTTTGGTCTCTACATCATGGTCATGAATTTAAGTGCTGAAGTGAAAGAAAAGGGTTCTTTTTAGTTTGGGGTTTTCTCGAATGGAAGCAGTTCTTTTGTGATGATCTGAGTATCTTGGCTTTGTGCATCAAAATGGTTTAAATGTTATGTATTTTTATTAAAGCATTGTTGTTTGTTTGGTCTCTATATCAGTATGCTTGTAGAAAGACACTAGCAGACAGCCGACCACGAATCAGAGGAAGGTTTGCAAGAAATGATGAGATTGAAACAAACCCTCAAAGCCAATGGAGTAACATTGGTGGGGAGGAAGATGAGGACGATGATGAAAATTGGATCCATTTCCTTGATGCATTCTCGGCAAATTTACTTCCATAACTGTGAAAGGTGGAGCTGCAGCTTATGTCAAGTTATTGGTTCGTTGTGTCATAGTGTGACAACATTTAAGATTACAAGCTGATAGAGTTAAGATTTTCATGTGTTTTTTTTTCTCTTAGATTTCTGAAATAGCTGATGTAAATATAGTTGTTTGCATAATTAATCATAAATGTTTATAGTGTTTGAGGCTTGGAACAAAATTAACAAGGGCCTGCATAACTCCTCACAAGAACAAGATTGAAGATTATAGTCTACAGTGCTCTTCCATGAGTGTTGCTCTATATGCTTCTGAGTGGCACATTCCATATACTAGCTAGGCATTGACCAAATTCTAGTAACTATGGCTCATTTGCATGTGGTGTTCTTGCTAATAATGGCCAATATTGGCCTAGAGATAGGACAGGCACAACCCTAGCAAATATGCTTTGCAAGCAGAAGCATCATGGATGTTGCCTAGCCAGGGATGTGTAAGATTTAGTGGTGTTAAAAAGACTATGTTTTAATTAATAGTATTTTCATAACTCTGTAATTTTTTTTATCAGAGAGAAATATAGAAAAATCTATATTAGCATAATCTAGCCTACCACCCACACTTGCTCTCAAGCAAGTGTACTCACCGGGAATCGAACTTGTGACTTCGAGGTAAGACGTGAAGAGGTATTTACTATCAGTCTAACCCAAGTAGGCTTTGATAACACGTTCAGTTGTTTGATACATATCATTATCAGTACTTTGTTGCAAGGCAAAACAAATGTCAAGTTTGATTTGATATCAGAGCATGCACAATAATGTGCATAAGGCCATATTGGGTTGAAAATCATCCAAAGAAAATATGACTTTGAAAAAAGAAGAAATGGCTATGAAAAGTTGATTCATTATAATTTTCACATCAATGACCATCTATCTATTCTAATGGCATGTCTTCTCAGTCAATTTCATTTTCTCCATACTTTCTCGAGCACTCTTTTCACCACTCCTAAGTGCAGCCTTATAGATTAGATGAAGACACCATCAAGTCAACTAGTCACATTTTAATTGAGCAATCTTGGAGGCTGGACATTATCATGAATAGAAATTGCACCACCAAAAGAAGAAAAATCGTTTACTACACATCTTGACATAAATGTCATATTTTTAAGATTTAGATGTCTGAGGATGAATGTAATTACTTTCATTCTAAAACAAATTAATTATGTATAAAACGTTTATTAAAACTAGACTGATTGATCGAAGTGATAATAATCTCATAAAATTTTGAGTGTTCATATTCTAATTAGTTATCTTTTTAGAAACTCGCTATTGATCTATAGATAAGACCCACTTGCATGCAAAAGCAGCTGCAATCCACAGTAGAAATATAATCACATAGAATAGTGCTACAATACAAAGACAAGATAGTCCATGATCTTCCTCCTCTTTTAATTGAAGCTTCTTTTAAAAGGGTTTCTTTGGCAATTTTAAAATTAATAGACAATAAGTTTATACATCTTACTTTGTAGTAATCATAGTGTGACTCATGTTACTTAACAATGAGTAGAAGAAAGCTTGTAATTAAGAAAGAAAAAAACGAATTTGGGATCTACCGCTTCACATGCTTTAGCCAAAGGCTATATTGCCTATTGGGGTATGTGGGACAAACCCTAGATGTTGCAAGAACGGCTATGGTTATTTTTGTCGGCCGCCGGTGGCGGTGGGTTACCCACTAACTCGTAAAAAAAAGGTGATCAATTTAATATTTTAATTACTAATGATAATCACACAGAAATGTTCAGACAATTTGTTGCTATTAACCCTGTAAGTTTTCTTCTAATCATGATTTGTCCTCTCCTTAATTTCTGCACGTGTGTGCAACGTGGTTCGGTCAATAATCATCATGTTCTTTCAGAACACAATTAGATCAGTAAAAAGTGATAAACCATTGTTTACACTAATTATTTTGGTTGAGTATAGTTGTTTGTGGCTTTAACCACTTGCAATCACTACACATTTGGAAAGGGTATACTTGTTAATGATGATGATTAAGGGGAGTAATAGGGTTTTAGTTAGGCGCATGAAGCATAAAAAGCAGCTTTCTGTAGGAAAATAGGTATAATAGACACAAGTGGTAACAGGTGATTCAGATTTTATATTCAGAAGCACATGCAGAGCAGTAAGTTGAGTTGCATATCCGAGAAGATGATGAAAATGAAAGGCATT
Source organism: Erodium trifolium (assembly GCA_036897425.1). NCBI lineage: Eukaryota > Viridiplantae > Streptophyta > Magnoliopsida > Geraniales > Geraniaceae > Erodium > Erodium trifolium. Next base: position 5,881 of record JAYMTN010003279.1, read on the forward strand.
TCACACTGGTTTAGGTTTAGCTACCAAGCTCTAACTAGGCCTTGTTGTAATATACTAATATTGGTGGGGCAATTTGGGTACTATATCATAGATTATTTTCTACTATTGTAGTTCACATGAGTGTATCCAATACGGTAAAATTGAACCTAAGTAGCAGCAATTAACTTAGTATAAATAGTATCAGCATCGGTCTCATGTACAAACCAATATGTATTGGAAACAGTGTATTACAAACGGGTTCTCATACCATGTCACTGGTTCTAATCTCATACAAAACATATACAAGGGTTTATTTACACTCACTTGACGACCTTTGATTCTCAAAAACATCCCAGTATCACATTGTCACCTTTCATTATTAATCAAAAACCCACAGATTCATATTGAATGAATGAGGGTTTTATCATGAAGACACTGTCACCTTTCCCATATATCAGTGGTTTGTTGGAACAAAATGAACGGAACCCGTGGTTTTCTGATGAATAACGAAAGGTGAGTCGCTAAAGATGTGTTAATAAAGTTACCTATGTATATAATTTCAACTCATTCCTATTTCTTATTATGAAAGTAACAACAACAAATATGCAAATTGCTAATGAAAGCCACTTCACACTTTAGAGGCTAATGAGTTGTTGAACAACATCATCTGGATCTTAATGTTTTCCAAGAATCAAGCCTCTAAAATTTCCTCAGTTCCTGGGTTTGCTTCTCCTAGTTTGTGCAAACTACATTTCTTTCTAAATGCATATCATCTCCTCCTTTTGATTGATATGAATGAAGACAAGAATTTAACAATGATATTAGAATATTAATAAGAGGTTTCACCCAAATATTACCCAAACTTGGAAAAATGGGAGCTAAAGAAGCTATACTTGCCCTGTCAGACCCTTTTGTTTCTTTTGGATTTTGGGGTTCTCCTCTTGAAAGGTACAAATACAGGACTCAACAAACGCTTGAAAGGAAACATGAAAGCTCCACGAGGTACTCTCCGCTTTCGTCTGCTATTACCTGCAACCAATAATAGTTCAATCTGATCAACCTTCTAAATACTCCAATAATAGTTCAATCATCGACATAATCATGGTCATAATGTCACATTCACGCATAGAATTTTAATTGCTAAAGGAGGCCTTACATTCAGAGAATTAGAAACAAGTACAATCATTCAAGTAAAAAAAGGCAAGAAAACCAGTTTTGTTGCAGAATACTAGTTGTATATGTTCTTAGGAGTAAAGAACCTAGGTATGCTTCTCAATCAGGATAGTTGTGAGTCAAATTCTGAGTGGTATATATGGCAGGCCAACTAGCATCTTACAACATATGTTTTAGTACGTAAATGGCATAATGTTCAGTTCACAAACAATTAGCAAACCATTACCTGATGTAGATTGAACAACAGTTCTACAATTAATCTCAGTATCATGTTCTCCTGCTTGATGTTCTTCAATTTTCACCCCGGGAAATTTGTGCCTTTCAAGTTCAAAATCATCTATGCCTTCAGGATCATTACAAGACTCGATGTATTGACCTGGATCTTCATGTGAAATTATATTTTCATCATCTCCAAACTCTTTTAATTGTTCCCTTGCTGAAATATCTTCTCGCAAAGGTACATGTGCTTGACATTTCACATCTATTTGCATTTCAACATCAACCATCCGTGCATCTAATTCAAGAGAATTTTCTGTATTCTTGGATTCTTCATTCCGAGAAACAAGACCTCTATTTTCTTTCTGTTGAGGGGAAAGCTCTACCTTAGCATCTTCAGATCCGATCTCCATTTCTGATGTGCAAAGTACTGGATTTTCGGCTACTGCTGCAACATTTGATTCAGAACTGAAGGCTTGTTTTACCGATCCGATACCATGCATTTCCTTGGCATAAGAGCTATCTTTTCCACAATCTAACCCAACTTCCATATCATCATTCAGAAGCACATCATTTGATTCACAACCAAATACTTGTTTCTGTGATTCTGTATAATGCATTTCTGTTTCCACTGAGCTAGTATGCACATCTAACTTATTTAGAGCCTTAAGTTCAACCTCAGTGCTTGCTCGAGTTTTCGTTTCCTTAAAATTAGGTATAACTTTCAGACAATCTACATGGGAAGATCCAATAGGAGAACTAAAGGAGGTTTGCGGTCCTGATGGAGCAGCAGATAATGAAGTATGAACCGCTTCAGAATGAGAACCGTTTTGCTTAGAATGTTCAGACTCTCCTACAATAGCAACTGATACTTCAACTGTATTGGCACCAGAAAAAACAGTACTGTTTTCCTTTGGTAACATGCACACATCCTGAGTTCCAGAAATAACAGAATCAGCTTGAAAACCTAGTGATGTCATGTTATTAATGACAGAAGCAGAACTTATGGGTTTCCCAATTTTTTTTGATGATTTGTCGGAGGCAGAGAAACCCTTTGCCAAGTCATCTAAAACCAAATCACCTTCACCTAATGAAATGGGATCCCATTTAAGCCAGTCATCAGACCCAAGATTCTTGGAGTCCATCTGTTGACCAGGTGCTAAACCCTCAACTCTGACTGCCTGCTTGTAATAGTGCTTTTTCCTGAAAGCATATGCTAATAGAGTACTGCAACGCACCGGGAAAGATGGTTCCCAAACATGTTAAGCATATACTTCACTTAGCATATAAAAATGGATGTGAGGCATTTACATAATCATACCTACAATTTTTTGATATGGCAGCTTTAGCACATTGCATTGACAACCCCAACAAGGACAGCAAATTTGAGACATCATTTGGCCCTCTAAGTTCATTTACAGAAGGAGCACAGCTTGACATAATGAGATTCTTTCCTCCCGTCCAGTCCACCAGTAACTAGAATTTCAAGCAGTATATGAGTCGAATATAAAATTATGCATATCAATAGTATGATGAAAAATGTTCATCATGAGGATATGAGATATCAGAAGATTGGTTTACAAGATTCATATGAAAACAGCATGCTACATAAACTCAATTGATAGACTAGGCAATCAGTGGTTAGGACTTAATACCATTACCTTCAGTGGTTAGGACTTAATGTACAAACTTAAAATAGTTACACCAAAATTTCTATTTCTCACCTTGGCATCGGAAATCATTTGCCTCCTAGTTTGCATATCCCCTATAAGACCTGAGTATGCTATTTCGAAATAAACCCCCCTCTGCAACCAACATTACCAGGTATCAACTATTTTGTGAAGAAATGAGAAATTAAGACACGAACCTTGCAAAAAGATGATGAGAAAATGAAGAACAAACCCCAATTGCAGCTTTGACAAATGGAAGCTTTAATCGAAATGGCAGCTTATCTGAGAAATCAATGGCAATTATATGAACCTGCATGGAAAAAGGAACTGAAATTAGTTACAATGATTTAGAACAGTTTCCAATTTTCTTTCATCTCCAAAACCCTCTCAGCTACAAAACAATAACCAGAAACAATGTAGAACCCCAAACCTCCAACTTTTCACAGGCTTGATCGAAGGCTATCTGGTTCAATGGCCGGACGGCGACCAAATCATAGGTCTTCAAAACAGGATTTCCAGGATTAAGGGCCTGACCCTGAGCCACGCTATCCACACAGACCGTCAGGCGCGTGTACTGGCGGAACGGGGAGCCCCGCCGGACGCCCAGAAGCTCACTGGACCGACGAGGAGAGCGACGGGGCGAGCTTCAGGAGAGAAGACAGAGATAGGAGCTGGATGCTGCAACAGTCACGATCGGACATGACGCCTTTCATCGTCCGATTGTACGCGATGCCATTGTAGCCCATCTCCATAGCCTTCACCACGAGCTTCACGCGAGTAGCTCTCAGGGAAGTCTTCTCGGTGGGAGAAGACTCCAGATACGGTATGTTGAGGTCAAAGAACCCCATCGCCGAGCCCGAGCTTGGGTTTGGAACAAGTAATAGGGTTTAGGGGGAAATCCGGAGAAATTTTGTAAGAGACCTCTACATATAAGACCGTACACGGTGGGATTAAACCCGTCTAATTGGATTAAAATTTGGAAAATTTGTGGAGAATCTATCCGATTCGTGAGTGTAACGTAAAGTCCCTCATAGTGGGAATAGACCCGATTATCTATTCCGAGTCTAATATAAAAAAAATCATTTGCATCGAAGGTGAAATTATTATTTCTGAAAACGAGGAAAGTAAAGTACAACGCAAAACCGATAAACACCAAAATCT
>JAYMTN010003280.1:0-10078 GCA_036897425.1 Erodium trifolium
CTGTTTTTTCTGTGCTTAAAAGTTGTTAATCTGGTTTCAGACCTTAGTATTTTCAAGTTGCATTCTGGTTGTATTTCAGGGCTTTTCTTGTTCATGTATTTGGTTGTGTTTGGTTGTAGCTTCATCCTCTGTATGGGGTTTCTTGAGATTCCTTAAAGGAATGCTCCCGTTGTAATGGTTTCACCCACCGTGTTCTTCACTTCAAAGAGCCGGTGGTTTTTAATATATGCTTTGCCGATAAAAAAAAACTATAGGAGCTAAAAGGCTAAGCCTTGAAACAAAGGACGACAAGTCTGAACAAAACAAACCTAAGAGAGCGAAAACAAGGAAGACAAAATCAGCTTTCACCCTTGTAACATTCTTCACCTTCTGAGGTTAAATTTGGATTATCAAAAGCTTTCTTCTTAGCTTCTAATCATTGAGCGTTATGAGCCTTGAGTGCAACCTTTTTCTAAACTTGAAGACGTGGCATTGCCAGCACGTTCACGATTCAAGAAACGAGTTTTTGATATGGTCTTGTAAACAAACGTAGGATTAGACAAACAAGGCACAAACTTTTTCTAATTGACCTGCACCTTTTGGAAGCAAATACGACTCCTCCGTAGCAGAAATTTCCTCCGCCCCCACCTGGTGATACGCAATACAACCCACCGCATCAGAGGCGAGTAGCAAATGGTACCACCTTACTTGTAAATTCTTTTGGCTGGACGGAAACCAAACCAAACACAGTCTTTAGGCGTCACGTGCACAACATCAATCACACTGTCCATTCAAGGAAGCACAGGAAAACCAATTTGGAAAGATTTATTATATTTTATTTTGTATGATTACAGATCTTCAGTGGAAACGGCATCATAATTATGGTAGCTTGTCCTTGATTGTTGTCACCCCCTCACTAATGGTCTAGCTTAAAAAGGGTGTTTAGGGGCATTGACTTGTCATCTTTTCTGCCTAATTCATATATTATGGCCTCATAATTATTGTGATGCGACTGCCAAAACATAATACGCATTGGATCAAAGGAAGTGTCAAATGTCTTGTAACTATTTTGTGATGGGTGATGAGGTCATTGGATTAGGCTGTCTTTGAGTGTGTTTGTGACTGCTCACCATTACAAGTTTTATGCTTCATCAAATCAATCCTCTCGATTCACTTTCATAACCACTTTCTGATTTTCAACTCTTTTGTTTTATTCTGTTATGATGTTTATGCGTGGATATTATTAGTCTCTTGAGAGCTTAAGTCTCCAACTTTAGTCTATAAAAGGTCCTAAACAATGTATTTGAATGTCATGAATCTACGAGTCAGTTCAGATCCCACTTATAAATAATTAATTGTTACGAAAGAAATATACCACCTTATTAGGAGGATTCTTGATTATCGGTAATAAAATTTTCATCGCCAACGAATAGAAGATACGTTAGTAATGAAACACTCTTCACCGGCGACTATATATAACATGGTGACATGTGTTTCATTATTGACTAAACATATATGAGTATGAGATGAAACCTTCAATCCCGAATTTTTTGAAGAAGTCGGTAATGAACTTTCATCACCGATGACTACATATAATGTCGATGATGAATGTTTCATTACCGACTAGGCCATTTTCACCATAATATTTAATGTCACACTTACACGTTTTGGAGCCTTAAAACACCTAAGCCTTCTTCTCTTTCATTACAACACCATTCTATATTCTCTCTCCCTCAAACTCTCATTTCCTCTGGTAAACACTTATTTCTCTCACAATTTTTTTTAGATAGATGATGAAGAGTAGGTGTTAAGGGATATTCTGCTTTATGCTTCGTAGTCTTTAATAATTGTAGATTGATTATTTGTTACATTTCAGTATATTTGTGTTTGAGAAGCGTTGGATATGATGAATTTTTGTGTTTGAGAATGAAAATGAGAAACTATTAGTGTTTCTTTAGCGCTTGATACCTAGGAGATTCATGCGATCGACAAACGACTCAATGGCTCTAAAGGATGAGTCTAGGCGGGAGTCGGGCTGAGGGTCAAGGTCCCCACGTCGAGGGATGCTGCAATGTTGCTGCCATTTTATTTCTCTTAGAGGGTGGATGAGCTCACCCATATTATTGCGGAGCAGGAGACAAAACACGCTCATGAGAGGCAGGAGAGGGATGCTGTTAAAGAGACCGTCGCGATGAAGACCGGGATGGAAAAATAAAGCATGAAGCGGGAAGAAATAAAGGCCCAACTTACCGTATTCACATCCTACATGCAGAAAATGTGGTAGGGTCGCTACCGTTTCCCCCCATAACGAATAGGTTTTTGTTCAAATTTGAGAACTTTCGGTGTTTGCATAATATTTTGTTTATAACATTCGGTTGTTTGTTTATTGAACAATTAACTATAAATTCTTATCCGTTAAAAAAAAAACTATAAATTCTTATATTATAAGATTGTGTGTGATTTTTTTATAGCTTCTTTTGCAGATATTGCACATTTGGGTGAAAGATTTACAAATATTAATTGTCAATTCTAGGCATTACTTGACTGACTAAACTACAACTCGTCGATAATGAAATAAAACAAACTATTCATCACCGACTAATTCATATCGCTGGTGATAAAACCATGTATATTCATCGCCAACAACTCCATTTGATGGTGATCAAAAATTGTATTTCATCACCCACGACTCAAGCCGCCGTTGATGAATGTCAAGTTTTCATTACCTACTACTAGAAGTCGTCGGTGATGCATGCAACACATCGAAGACTACGTATCAGTCCTCGATGAAAAAAAACTCCTCTGACTACCTGTAAAGCGCGCAAATTGTCAGTTATGAAAAATTTAAGCGATTGTAGGCTGATGAAACATAGCCGACGACTTGTTCGTCAGTAATTTTCATGGGCGATAGATTGTATTAATTGGTCGACAACCTTTGACCGTCGGCCAAGAAGCTCTTGCAATAATATACGCATGAATGCTTAATATACTCTAATAATCCCGTGTGTATGAATAAGGGTGAGAGCATGAAGTTTTATTATTGGTTGGTTTTTGTTAGTATCGTTTGAGTTTAATGGTTGGAAATTCTGTGTTTTGACATAGTTTACTCGTGTGTGCTTCAAGGTAGGAAAATTAGGGTTTTACACCTAGTTTACTACTTTGTTCTTTATGGTTGTAAAATTTGGATAATTAGACCTTTTTTTTAATTGTATTCTCTCTTTGTTGGAATTGCTATAAAGTTGCGATGTCATGCCAGTGTTCGAGTCATTGTTGGTCATGTAATTTTTTTTTTCTGTAGCTTAAAACTCTCATATCTGTTCTCTCTCTACAATCTCTAAAGAGACGTTTAGATATATTGGTTTACTGATTAAAAAAAATCTAATAATATTAAATATACACGTATACAACCTTCTTTATTTATGTTTTTGAAAAGAGAAATTTATTTAGAAGAGATCACGAGATACAATAGTAGAAACAATAGAGGGACCAATGCCTCTTCAATACTTAGACAATCTATTCTCCACTCCCAGTTTAGCAAGTTCATGACCTACTAAATTTGTTTTCCTTGAAACCCATTTCAGAGTGCATGGATGGAAGTCCTGCATCCCAATCAGCCTCTCTCTTCTTTGAGACCGTAACCAAGCGAGCAATTTGAGGATGTAGAAATTGACTGGTGAGTCGGTGAGCTTCGATCCATTCCCGATTTTGAACAAGTACAATATTCTCTAGTCCCCCCAAAATCATTTCTTTGTGTTCTAAAAAAAAGCATATCTAAAACACTTCTACATGTAAAAACAATTGTTCGGAGTTATTGATCACGGCCTAACTTGTGTGACCGCGTGTTGGGGTGAGAACTAAACTTGATATTATTCCTGGAAATGATAAATCACTACTTGTATTATGCGAGGATTAGTAATTACATAACATATACAGACGTCCATGCATAAATCATTTCAATCACTGATGTATTATCTAAAATAAACAAGGTTGAGGGGCAAAGTTGAAGAAAATAATATAACTTTTTCTCCAGTTGTATATGAAAAAATCTGAGTGGGGCAAAAATATACAGAACGAACATAGTGGACGACCCACACGAACCCTCTCTCTAGGATGGATGAGCAAATACTATTAGTCTTTTTTTTGTTGATAAATTGGTATTTATCATTCTCAGATCTTGTGGCATTGCAATTTTTGAAGTAAAAAAAAGAAGAGAAAAAGATGTTAAGGAAATAAAGAAAATGTCCTACCCATCGAATGTGTCTCCGGACATAACGAAAACAATAATCAAAAGAAGAAATATTGTGTTTGTGTGGACCCTCGCATTTCTTAAAATGGACTTCACCAAAGCGTCTTCATTTGCGTATAGAAAGCTTTAGAATCTTGTGGTGGGTACCAAAACCCTGACAATTCTCCGATATTGGTGGGCCTGACTTCGATTGCAAAGCCCAAAGTAAGACACATTTGGCCCAAAGCCTGGGCTCGCGTTGAGAATCATGAGTAGAACAGTGACAGTTAAAGCAGTTACGGACCAAATCATTGCATCAACAAACTAACTAAACTCTGTTCTGTCATCCGAGTCCGTCTCTTTTGGATCACCACTACTTTTTACTTGTTACCCTTCTTTCACACACACATACACTCTCTCTCTCTCTCGTTTCTCCATCAAAATTCCAAATAATATTGATATCAGACTGCGATGGCTCCTCCGGGGAAGGCTCGCTCCGGCAAGCGCTCCTCCTCCTCTTACTCCAAAACCTTAACCACCGCTGGCTTCGTAGCTCTCTGCGTTTTGGGCGTCTGGATGCTCACCTCCGACTCCATCGTCCCTCCCGATACCTCCGCCGGCGTCATCATCGAAGATCCCGCCACCGCCAGACTTGTCGACAAAGCGGCCGATCTCCCCGTCAAATCCACCGAGGAGGAATCGAATTTCAGCGACAGCAGCCAGAAGGAGGAAGAGAAGCCCGAAGAGAAGAAGGAGGCTGAGACGACGCCGGAGATTCAATCTAAACAGGAAACTGGCGGCGGCGGGGACAACAGCGGGGCGGTGAGTCAGCAAAACACTGAAGCGCGAGCCGGTGATGAAGAAGGCGCGACGCCTCAGACCGCCGAAACAAACGCTGCGGCCACGGAGTCCGCCACCGGAGCCGAATCGAAAGAGGACATCGTGCAAGCTGGCAATCAAAATCAGGATCAGGTTGAAAAGAGTGACCAATTGGACCAGAGCAACCAAAACCAGAATCCATTCGAACAGAATGATCAAAATCAAAATCAAGAGGAAAAGAAGAACCAAAACCAGAATCAGTTGGAACAAAATCAGGAGCAGAATAGCCAAAATAAGGATCAGATTGAACAGGCGAATCCGGAGGAGCAGAGGAGCAGAGATCAGGACCAGAGTAACCGAATTGAAGATCAGGTCGAGCAGAGGAGCCGAGATCAGAGTAACGGAATTGAAGATCAGGTCGAGGAGAGGAGCCGAGATGAGAGTAACAGATTTGAAGATCAAGTCGAGCAGAGGAGCCGAGATCAGAGTAACAGATTTGAAGATCAAGTCGAGCAGAGGAGCCGAGATCAATATCACAGTAACAGAAATGACGATCAGGTCGAGGAGAGGAGCCGAGATCAGGATCAGAGTAGCAGAAATGAAGATCAGGTCGTGAAGAGTAGCCGAGATGAAGATCACAGTAACCGAATTGAAGAAGAGGTCGAGCAGAGGAGCCGAGGGGAGGATCAGAGTAACCGAATTGAAGATGAGGTGGAGCAGAGGACCCAAAGGCAGGTGACAATTCCAACGGACTCAGGAGAAAGACGAGAAAAATCAAGTTGGAATCGGAACGATCATGGCGCGGACCCGGAGCATCAACGACAGCAAGAGCAGAAACGGGAAGCTGAGCAGCAGCAGCAGCTACGAGATCGGGCGGAGCAGCAGCTGCAGCTACCGGAAGAAGATAATTCCAACCAGAAAGTGGAAGAATCCGAAGCTCAAATGGCACGCGAAGAACAGCAGAAGCAACAAGCAGAGCGCCAGAACATGATGTCGGAGGAAGAACAGCGGATTCCGGTGCAACGACAGAAGTCCGATCATAAGCTCGACGGCCACGAGTTCTCCGACCAGACCAACAATCAAGACACCAAAACCGACTCCGATCAAGACACGAAAACCGACTCCGATCAGGACACCAAGAGCGACTCCGATCAAGAGGACGATGCCAAATCTCAGCTTCCAGACAAGTCGCGGCAGCACCAGCGCCAGCCGCAAGCCGATACCCAGGCCCCGAGCAACCCTATCGACGAAGCCAAACAGGCGACGACGAACTCGTTCCCGGGCGGGGACAACTCGGGGATACCGCAGGAGGCGAAAGAGTCCAAGGCCTGGTCGACTCAGGCGGTCCAATCGGAGAACCAGAACGAGAGGCACGCGACCAAGGGAAGAGAAGGCATGTACGGGTACACGTGGCAGCTGTGCAACGAAACAAGTGGCGCTGATTTCATACCCTGTTTGGACAACGAGAAGGCCCTGAGGCGTCTGCGCACTACCAGACACTTCGAGCACCGGGAGCGCCACTGCCCGGAGGACCCACCAACCTGCCTGGTCCCACTCCCGGAGGGTTACAAGACGCCGATCACGTGGCCCTCAAGCAAAGACAGGGTATAGTACATTCCAGATTAAACTGGTGATTTTTGACTTTGCACATGTATCATAACGTTACGGTGCTCCTGCAGATATGGTATCATAACGTGCCTCACACGAGTCTGGCCGAGTTCAAAGGGCACCAGAACTGGGTCAAGGTAACGGGCGAGTTCCTGACTTTCCCTGGCGGTGGGACCCAGTTCATCAACGGCGCCAACTACTACCTTGACTTTCTTCAACAGGTCAGCAATTCTATTCATTTAAATGTCGCCTGACTGAATTGAATAAGGACCAGTAAACTTGATGAGTAGTAAATTAGTGCAGGTAGTGCCGGATATATCGTGGGGGAAGCATATAAGAGTGACGCTGGACGTTGGTTGTGGAGTGGCTAGCTTTGGGGGTTACCTCTTTGACCGAGATGTCCTAACCATGTCGTTCGCGCCAAAAGACGCACACGAAGCCAAAGTCAAATTCGCTCTCGAAAGAGGAATACCTGCCATTTCGGCAGTCATGGGCACTCAGCGCCTGCCCTTCCCCAGCAGGGTCTTTGATCTCGTCCACTGCGCTCGTTGCAGGGTGCCTTGGCACGAAGAAGGTAATTTTACTATTAAAGTTGAACCCGCATTGGGAAAATATAATCATCCACCTTATAAGGTTAGCATTAAGCTGTAAAAGTCCGACCTGATATAAATAGCCCGTTTTAACTCAACATTTCCCATTACGTGCAAATTGTAATTTGTAGGTGGTAGACTTCTCATGGAGCTGAACCGTGTCCTGCGTCCCGGTGGTTACTTTGTGTGGTCAGCCACTCCAGTGTACCAAAAGGAGGGAGAAGATTTGGAGATCTGGAATGGTACTAGGTTGTCTATTTTTCTTAATATAAGCTTCAATTTACAAATTACTTATTGTCTATCTATTTGATTTGTAGAAATGTCTGCATTGACAATATCTATGTGCTTGGAGCTCGTCACCATTAAGAGGAACAAAATAAACAAGATCGCCGCTGCAATCTACCGGAAACCCAAAACCAATGAATGTTATCAACGGAGGAAGCACAAGAACCCTCCCATGTGTAAAAGCGACGACGATGCAAGTGCAGCCTGGTAGGTTTATCGGATTCTGAAATAAGGAGCTTAACTATAGCCGGACCAACTAACTGATTTTTTTTTTTTTCTAGGTATGTTCCTCTACAGTCATGTATACATGAGGTGCCGGTTGACCCCACCGAGAGAGGAGCTCGATGGCCTGAGGAATGGCCGGAAAGACTGCAGAAACCTCCGTATTGGTTAAACAGCTCTCAGATCGGGATTTACGGGAAACCGGCCCCTGAAGACTTCTCCAGAGATTATCTACATTGGAAAATGGTGGTCGAGAGGTCGTATCTCAAAGGACTAGGCATCGACTGGACCAATGTCAGAAATGTCATGGACATGAGATCGGTTTACGGAGGGTAATTATTAGAAGACCAACTCAACTAAAAATTTAAACAGGTAGTTGAATGACTAATTATAATATGATATTGTGCAGGTTCGCGGCCGCTTTGAAGGATCTCAAGGTGTGGGTGCTCAATGTAGTGAACACTGATTCTCCCGATACACTTCCCATCATTTATGAAAGGGGTCTTTTCGGGATATACCATGATTGGTGTGAGTCGTTCAGCTCGTATCCTCGAAGCTATGACCTCCTACACGCCGATCACCTCTTCTCGAGGTTGAAGAAAAGGTAAAGATAAGATTTACCTTTCTTTTTTAGTAAAGGGTATGCTTCATTTACCAATTAGTGGTAACATAAAAGGAAATACACCAAAAACAAAGTCAAGACTAAAGCCGATACCTCCATCAATTGGCAGGCTAATTTACCTATCTGTTGTGCTTGTTTGATCGACATTGGTGTTGAGTTTGGGATATGTTGCAGGTGCAAGACTCCTCCTCTTATGGTGGAGATCGACAGGCTGCTTAGACCGGGAGGTAAGCTGATTGTTCGGGACGAGTCAAGTGTAATTGGGGAGGTTGAGAACTTGCTGAGGTCTCTCCATTGGGAGGTTCGTCTGGTCTTCTCGAAGAGTCCTGAAGGGTTGCTCAGTGCACAAAAGACGGACTGGCGGCCGGACACGTATGCAGCTTCGGCCTGATCGTCAAGTGCCTTGCAATCTAGATTTATTTTTCAATGTGTGCTCTTCAGGCTTATTTAGTATTCGGGTATTGCCTTAATTGGACATGGTTTGATGTATATAGTCTTGAGCTCTCCATCTTTTACTTTTAATCGTCGGCGTCATCATCATCAGGTATTTTCTTGGATCGACATTGCGTTTTCATGGCTAAATGTTCCATGAACTCCTTTATGAACGTCGTCGTCGTCTTGAGTTCCATGAACTCTTTTATGAAGCATATGACCAACATATAGTTTTATCCCACGAATCATTCACTGTAAATGAATTCTTATTGAGAGCATGTGCAGCGGAGGTCGATGGTCAGCGTTTAACGTTGTTACTCGACGATTCCACCATCAAGGCTAATCAACGTTCTCGCTACAGGAAGAGTCATCGAGTTTGGCGCATCCTTTATCTTTGAGCGTCAGATCGAGTCGTATACATTGGCGACTCTACGAAATGCTAACACTATGACGTTTAGTGTCATGTCAGATCAATGCAGCTCACCTCGTGGCGATGCATAGCGATGCATCAATTGCTTTTTGAAAAGTCTTCGTCGTATGGTAACCGAAGCGCTATAATTAATGTTAATTAATTTAGAAATTAGTTACCCAACTCTCTACTATTTTTTGCCATATAAACCATCACTATAAAAGTTAATAATCGTGAACGTTATTTTACATCATATGTCAGGGAGAGCTTAGGTCATGTAGGTAGGCAGATCCAAGTTTGTTGGTGAGTGTTGGACAAAGTGGGAATGGGTCAACCTGATGCTCAATTTTCTATCAGATTGACTCACCCTATACTTATGGAAAAATTAGTTTCGTATTCTAAGAAGTGATACAAATCTAACAAAATATCACGAGCTCTAAACGGACAAGAGATGAATGAGAAATTAAAAATTCAAGATCACTCATTAAATTAGATTGTTGAGAAAAAATACAAGTGGAACAATACACTATTCATATAAGTCCCACGTAGAACGATTACTAACCTTTTTCGGGGTTTATATAGAGAAACTTTCCTTTAACATACTTGAGTTTCTTAGAACATGTACAGAGTTTAAGCCAAACTCTTGACTTATAGCTTGTCTTACCTGTTGAGCCAAGCTATTAACATCACCCGTTAAGCTAAGCACTTACAGGGACTAAATCTACTTGATTCAACAGTTTTTGCTTAAGCAAAATTTATCAATTACAAATAATTTAATCTCACACTTTTAATAAAATGAAAATGCAATATGGCATTCTCCCTCCACCGATCGGACTTCCGCCTCTCCGCCGGCAAAACCCCCACCACCCCCCCCACCACACCGGCTG
>JAYMTN010003281.1:0-10075 GCA_036897425.1 Erodium trifolium
TTCTTATTTCAAAACTACTTGTAACTCTGATATCGCATTTTGAACGGTTGTTGTTTTATGCGAGTTTTTGAAGTTGATTCTTTTGTTGTCGATTGATTTAAATTATTTAAAAGGTCACGTCTCATTTCCGGTCAAAACTAGATTTGGGGCGTGATAGTTGCTGAGGTGGCCGACCTCTCTCGTTTGGAGGCGCCGTTTGTAGATATGACCTTTGGAGGTTAGATATACTCTTTTGGGTTTTGGAAGTTCTCGATCCCGCCCCTGCCTGTCCCAGATCTATGTCGGCGTGTTCTCCCGGTGCTGGCCGCGCGTTCGGGTGAGATAGTTCGTGGTGTGGTAGCTCTTCCAGGCCTCCGTCAGGTTCATACTCTCCCCCCATTCTCCTTTCTTCCTTTATTGAGATGGTGCTCTGTTCTTCCCGTCCAAGTTGATGGCTCGGGCTCGCCGGCTGGGGTAGGCCGCCGGCGAGGGTTTAGGCATATGCCTGTTGTGAGGCCTCACAATAAAGTAGTTAGGTTTTTGGGTTCCGGTGGGTTTCCACCGGTTTAGTCTCCGCCGAAGCGGTCCTGGGCGCCGGCATTATTAGGGCTTCAGTTTCTCTCTTTTGGGGATCAGGGTCCTAATGAGCTGGGAGATGGTGTGTTCCGGGCTTGGCCTTGGGTAGAGTTTTAGGTCGGGATATTGAGCTTCTTCAATCTGTTCTAATCTGTTGGTGCTTAATGGTTGGGAAATTTATGCATTTGGCCTTCTTTTGTTTTGTTTCTTCTGGTGAGTTGTTCTGGTTTGGTACTGATCGTTTTTCAGTCCTCATGGTTTTTTTCTAGCTGTTTGTTCCTTGGTTTTCCCTGGTTGGGCTGTCTGTTCTGGTTGTTTAGTTGATGTTGTTTGTGTTTTAAGTTGTAGTTTGGTTGTTCCCTCATTGTAGAGGTCTGTTGGTTGAGGTTCCTATGGGAATGCTCTTAGTTTGTATCAATTTCACCCTCAATCTTTCACTTCAAAGATTGACTTTTTAATATATGCCTTGCCGATCAAAAAAAAAAGATCAAAGCTATGTAGACAAAATCTTAAGGAAAACTACCCAAACCAAGAAAACTTGTTACCCAAGCAACCATGTCAATCTACCCAAAACAATTCTTTCTTGAGACCCAAGCAACCAAAACAACTTACAATCCCACTTAGTCTTCAAAAGATTTGCAAAGCTTGTAGGATTGTTGAAGCTTTTACCAAATCTACAAAAGTGAAAATGTCCCCAATTTGTAAATTTCATTTCAAAAGCTCGTAAAAACTAGTTTGTTATCATGCTTGCTTCTGAATTGATGCTAGCAGCTGCCTTTGAGAAGAGTATTTGCATAAAATGTAGAGGCAGGTTTGTGTGTATCACCAGAATTAGATGGATCACAAGAGAAATTAGACAGCTCAAAAGATCTCTGAAATCTGTAGATGAGACTTTAGAGTTGTTTCTTGTAATGCCAAATTAGACCAAGAAGAGCATCCAAATAGAGACCCATCATCCATGGGTGAAGCATTGCAATATGCAATTGTCCATCACTAGCATCTGCAGCAAAAATCATGTACCAAAACAGACATAAACGAAACAGCAGTACACTTACTACTCAGACCTACCAAAATGACTACCCTCACACCACCAGCAGACTTCAAGACCAAGAAGAGCACCCACACACAGAGTAGGAATCAAGATAACAGAACTAAAATAAGACCTTACCAAACTCACACTGTACCCAAAACACCCATATAACCACCCCAGAACAATAAACCCCAGATAGATGCAGAACAGATCAAACTTAAGGCCCAAGAAATCCTGTCAGTGATCCACAAGCCATAGCATTCCTCAAGCTGCACTCCTTAAACAACAAGCTCTAGGAAAAGTCATCCAATAGGTAAAAGAGAAGAAAGGGCCATCAACTGTCCTTTTAGCTGTTTCCCAACTATAAAACTGATTTTTTATTTTTACAAAGATTTATGCAGTTGATATAATATGATTTTCAAACAGGACATCATTTCTTGCTAACCAGATCTGCCAACAGGCAATGTGGATAATGTTCATCCAAAAGGGCTTACAATGAGTTGGTACTAGTCCAGACCAAGAAGAGAATAGAAGCATAGGTATTTTTGGCAGAACTGAATGAATCCCCCACCAGTTGAAGATAAAAGACCACGCCTTCCAAGCTCTAGGACAATGCAATAAGATATGAGGAGCATCTTCAATGTCATTTTTGCAAATTGGACAAGTGATCCCATGTAGAGACAATTCCATCCCTCTAGATTCCAAGAAACACTTAGAAGGGATAGCTTCAGGGCAAGCTAACCAGCTGAAAGCTGCAAGTTTTGGGGGTATACTAGGGATCCAAAGAGCTTTAGTCCAGCTAGCAGAAACTGAGGGAGCTGAGGTATGATTATCTAGGAGAGCATAAAGATTTTTGACTGAGAAACCTTTAGAATCACTTGTCCAAATTAGAAAGTCTTCATCACTTGTCAAAGAAATCCTATTTAAAATTTGCTACAACATGATCCAATTTGATTCAGCCCTACCTCTAGGCACCGATCTAAACTGTAGTCCTCTTTCTTCAAAAGATAAAACCTCAGCTACCAAGATTTTCTTGACAAGAGACAAATTATAAAGCCTAAGAAAGAGAAATTTAAAGGATATCTCACACAAACAAACATCAGTCCAGAAATGTACCCTCTCCCCATTCCCAATTTTCCATGATAAACCATTTATGCCAAAGATATGACTAAAGGCAGGATCAGCATTTAGAGCAAGAATGTGACTCATGAAACTAGAGCTTCTAATTTTTGGAAAGGAGGATAGATCCCATTCAAATAAAGAGCAATTAAATTTACTGCAGATTACCCTCTTCCATAAAGAATCCTTGTCAAGGGTAAATCTCCACCACCACTTTGAGAGCAAGGCCACATTCATATTTGCTAGATTTTTAATACCAAGTCCACCATCCTTTTTAGTTTTGCAAAAGGATCTAGCCTTGCTACTACCATGCCACAGAAATCTCCTTTGCCAAGATTACATGGATTTAATCACACCCTTTGGAGCTTTGATTATAGAGAAGAAATACAAGGGCAGAGCACTCAATGTAGATTTTATTAGAGTAATTCTGCGTCCCAATGATAGGAGTTTTGCTTGCCTAAGACCAAGGTCTTATTTGAATCTGTTAACAATTGGGTCCCAAGTTGAGACTCTTTTGGGATTTGCTCCTAAAGGAAATCCAAGATAGATAGTTGGAAGACTCCCTGATGAGAAATTAGGCACTGCCATTAAATCTCTTTTCTGATCCTCAACAATATTTAGACATATAGCCACAAACTTGTCATAGTTCACTACTAAACTAGCAGATAGAGTGAACATATAGAGAGCAAACTTGAGACACAAGGCACTTGATTTAGAAGCTTCAATAAAGAAAATACTATCATCTGCAAATTGTAGATGGGATATTATGGGGCCTGTATGATTAAATTGAATACCCTTGAGATCCCCTTGAAGAATACTAGCTTTGATGATCTGATTTAGTCCCTCAGCTGCTAACACAAAAAGAAGAGGGGATAAAGCACAACCCTGCCTTAACCCTCTTGTCATTTGAAAATCTGGACTAGGAGAACCATTGATCAACACATAAACATTTTCTCTTAAACAAGAGCTTATCCAGAGCTTCCATAAGGACCCAAATCCCATTTATGTCATGATCTGCATAAGATACTTCCAACTGACTTTATCAAAAGCTTTTTCCAATTCAGCTTTGAAAATGATAGCTTTTTTCTTAGACACTTTGATAAAATCAACCACCTCAGAAACAATAAGAATTCCATCTATGATTTGTCTGCCAGGGGTAAAACATGATTGCTCTTCACCAACCAAGAAGGGAACAACCTACTTTAGCTCTAGGGAGAGAATCTTTGATAGAATTTTATAAGGTCTGTAGTACTCAAAGAAGAAGGGATCTGCAGTCTTAGGTATTAAAGTGATGAAGGAAGAATTGATACCTTTGCCTAATTGGCCAGATAGATAGAAGCAATGCAGAAACCTCAAAAAATCATCTTTGATAATTGGCCAGCAAAATTGGAAAAACTTGAGAGTGTAGC
The DNA here is from genome assembly GCA_036897425.1 of Erodium trifolium. Taxonomy (NCBI): domain Eukaryota; kingdom Viridiplantae; phylum Streptophyta; class Magnoliopsida; order Geraniales; family Geraniaceae; genus Erodium; species Erodium trifolium. The sequence goes on from JAYMTN010003281.1 coordinate 4,114, forward strand.
CATCAGGGCCTGTGGCCTTTTCAGGACTGCAAGCCATAACTTCTTTGATAAGTTTCATCTTCTGCAAATGGTCTCTCAAGCCATAGAGACTGCTTAGCAGATAGAGATGAGAATGGGAGCTTATCCAAAGAAATCTCAGCAACTGAAGCCTCTTCCTTGAATCTACTTGCAAAATGTTGAGCTGCAACAAATTTAATTTCCAAAGGACTATCAATTAACTTGTCACTATACCAGATATGAGTAATCCTCTTTGAGACACCATTGAAATTAGCTATTCGTTGGAACTACATGGAACCTTTGTCCCCGTCATCAAACCACTTCTTCCTTTCCTTTTGACTCCAAAGTTTTGAGAGGAGCTTATATTTCAATATAAGATTTGCTTTGAGTTCATCTCTGGTGGCACATTCAGCAGGAGTTAAAGATCTAGATTATACTAGAGCATCCAATTCATCAATTGCCTTTGTTAGTGTAGCAATTTGAGTATCCAGATGACCAAAGAAATTGTTTTTCCACTGCTTGAGATTTCCTTTTAATAATTTAAGCTTCATCCATAAGACATAGTATGGCTGGCCATAGAATTTGTAGGAGGCCCAAAATTGTTGCACTGCATAAAAAAATCTAGGATCCTCTGTCCAAATGTTCAAGAACTTGAAAGGCCTAGGACCCCAATCCACAAGGTTGTCATAAAGAATGATAGGCCTATGATCTGAGATAGATCTAGGTAGACAAGCTTGGGTTAATGAGTTGAATTTTGCTAAGACATCTTGTGAGATGAGAAACCTATCAATCCTTGAGGCCCTGGATTGATGTCCAAACCAAGTAAATTTCCCACTTTGAGTGGTAGATTGATCAAGCCTGAGTTTTGAATAAATTCCTGAAAGCAAACCATATATGTACCACCTGCTCTTTAAGAAGCTCTTTCCAAATCTGAACAAGTTACATTCAAACCTCCAGCTAGCGAAATGAGGCAGTCTGATGGTAGTCCTTGTAGATGTTGAAGTAGTAGCAACCATAATTCTTTCCTTTCATTTGCTGTAGAAGGGGCATATACATTAATTATACAATAGAGGCTGCTGAAAGCCAATGCTTCTCCAAACCAAAGAAGTGCTCATTTCAAGGGAAGTTGATCCAACATATGAAAATCCTGAGTTTTCCAAAGAGTGATCAAACCTCCACATGTATCAATAGCATCACTAAAACAGAAGTCCCAACCTCATGGGAAGCTGCAAGATCTAAGGAAATTGACTGGCATTTTATCTATCTTTGATTCTTGAACCAATATGAAATTAGGAGCTTGCTTGGAGACCAAGCAACTGAAGCTTCTCCTCTTCTATTGAGATGAGATTCCTCTTACATTCCATGAGAGGAATTTCACGAGAATCAATTTGTGGAGAGGTTTTTGGAGTTGCCCTCCAACAAAGTTTCAGGGTCTGAGTCTTTGTATAAATCAACAAAATCATCCTCTAACCCTCCTTCCAATTCAACTCTTTGATTCTTTAAATCCTCCAGATCTTGTAATTGGTTAATGATTGCCTGATCTGAGCTTCTACTTTTTGCTATAGTGTTTTCCTCCAAGTAGGATGGCTCCTTTCTTACTGAATCAGAAGGGCAGACAGCAGCAGCATTTTATTTGATTTTGGACCTAGTAACATAAGAATGAGGAGTGCCTTTCTTGGTCGAGATATTCTTCTTTGAGGGAGCTTTTGTCTTCTTATTTGGACTTGACTTTGATAAACCAAGGAAATCAGCTACCTCTTTTACTTGAGAGAGTTCTAAATGCAACTGATGTGGAGAAGAAATAGTTTCAAATACATCACAACCACTGGATAAAAAATCCAAGCTTAATGAATCTGTTGGATTTGTGAGGTTGGGACCAACATCCTTTGCTAAGTGAGAAATAATCAATGCTTTGGCAGTAGGAAGAGAGGTGAGATGTAATAACTTATCTTGAGCCTCACCCTTCGATAAATGCCCACCTGCCAATGTACTTGTTTCTAATAGACTATCTTTATCAAGCATAATAGTTCCAAGAATAAAAGTATTATCCAAAGGTCTTGGAGTACTAGTTTGCATAGTCTCATCAACCATTAAATGAGTGTTGCTAATGAAAGGACTGCTACTTTGCAAATTAGAAATATGGGGTCTAATTTGAAATTGATTTCCCTCTTCTTGCTGAACAGGAATTGTAGCAATCTCAGTTGAGACTAACCCTGTTTGGTTCTCACCTATTAAAATCTGACCTTGAGAATCAATACTACGAGGAGTGTCAGATTGAAAAGTATCTTGAACAACTAGATTCTCTACCGAATTAGTAGTAACATGATCATCTCTCAGCCTTGAAGAAATAACTCTCAGATTTTGATGTAGAGCAATTAAGGTAGTGCAAGGTAGAGACATTAAATTGACCTCCTGCAACTGAGAATGTATGGATGATTGTTGTTGTAATAAATTTTCAACTTCCAGCAGAGGAGAATGTAAGGATGTTTCTTGATGAGATAAATTCTCATGAGTACCATCTGCAGCCAAATGATCAGATTCAGATGCCAAAATAGTATTAACGATAACATCCTTACCTACATTCTCATTGTTCCCTTGTAGCATTGAGTATCTTCCTGCTCTCCAATAAAATCAGCAGCATTATTTTCAAGGACAAAATGTTCATGAATTAATAAAAGAGCTCTTTGGACTTCTTCAGGATAAGAGCCAGATTTAGTATGAGTGCCACCCAATTCTGAGGAAAGCTCAATATCACTGTTTTGAGTAGAAGAATCTGAGCTTGAAGCAGTATCAGAACTAGAACTTGAATTTTTCTTTGCAAGAAAAGTAGGGATAGTATTAGCTTCAACTGAGTTTACCAGAACCTTAATTGATTTATTCCCCAAAGTGACATGAACCTCCTGAGATAATAGAGATAGCTTTTTTGTATGAATTAGCACATAGGCTATACCAATATAAATTCCTTCCTTGGTAACAGGATGAGTAAAGACCACAGTTCCCAAATTTGCAGTTGCAACCTGAAAAGATTCCTCACACCACCCTTTGAAAGGCATCCCTCTGGCAGCAGAGTTAGCCAAATTCCATTCTCCTTCAAGATTTCCACTTCAAAATCCTCATCTGGCAATGCAGCAATAAAACTTTATTTCCTAGAGCTTTTAGTTGGATCTCATAAACCCCTTGCAAAGCCAAGTCTCTCATTATGGTTTCCACACTAACATTGAGATTAGAGATGGCTAGATGACCCCTTTTCAATAAATTTATATGAGTTGAACCTCTATGCTTAAAGTCCTCAAAGGTGAGGCCTAATTCATCTTGCAGGTTTGCCTTCTTTGCATCAGAGTTATTTCTTAACCATGCTCTTGTAACATACAATTTGGTATTTTGAATAATCAAACCATTGAAACCAAGGATTGCTTCCTCTAAAGCTTTTTTTTTGGATAAGCGCTAAAAAATTTATTCGATGGTCATTCTCAGAGGAGGAGAAGTCAAAAAGCAAGCAACCAAGGACTGCTTCCTCTATAACTTCTTGAGTATTAAAGTATACAAATCCATACCTCTTTCCCATTTTATTCAATCTTTGAGCTTGCTGTGCTTTGTAGAAACCTTTAGAGGCTCCAAAAATAACAAGTAGCCAACCTGCCTCTGCCCTTAGAGGAATATTGCATACATAAGTAGTAAAAAAGGCTCTCTTCTCATTGATCTGAGTTGTAGAATCTTGCCTTATCGAAACCTGAATCCATTTTCTCTTCTTTTGAACATTAATAGGACTAACATGTTCAAAACCAGGAGGAGGGAATCCCATTGACGAAGAATCTTGCTGAACTTGAGGCTCTACAACTTGAGTACTAGGTCCCAATTGCCTTTCAACCTGAGTACTAGGACCACTATGTCTTTCCTTTATATTGCCTTTTCCTGCAACTATGATGGAGCTGGGATAGTGTGTCTTTCTATTGTTGACGGACAATTGCTTTTACTTTCTACCAGAAACCATGTTCTGAACCCTCCCAATCCAGTCTTGATCAGCTTTACCTTGATAGTATTCCTTATGCTTCCTTCTTAGCACCACCACATCAGTTTTTGTTTTGAAATTCCCTCCAATAAGATCTTGCTCTACCAAACTTGCCCCCAATAAAGCCATCTCCCAAGAGAGCCCCTTGAACCATCTTAGATGTATTTCTAACTACCAAATTAGAAGAAAAAGCACAACTACTCCAATCCTCCTATGGTGGTCCGTTGGTCAATGGAAACCAACTTGAACACTACACCAATCGAAGAAAGAAAAGTGAGCTTGAAGAAGTAGAGATGCTACCAGAATCTTTGTTTGCGCTTGAAGATGATGAGCTGCTACCAGATCTTCTAACAGATATTCAAACCCCATGATGTTCTTGACGATCTTCAACAAGTTCTTGAGCTGCTACAGTTGCTTAAGAGAGTCTCATCCTAACATTCTTCCCCATTGTCGTTACCTTAGGCTGTTTGAGTTGTTTTTCTAGAAATTATCCTTATAATGATGTGAATTGTTGTTAAATTGAATATGTTATAATGAAATAAGACCATTATACATACTCGAATCAATGAAATTAATATGTTTTAGTTTATATATTTTTTTTTGGTGTGATGGGGTTGCTTGTTTATATAATTTCCAAGTAAATAGATACCTTCAAGATCAATTCTTTGTAAAACTGTACACTCTCTTTCTTTATCAAGTAAGAATTATATGTACTATTTTGTGTGGCCCATGATTGTGTTGAATGTTAGTTTTCATAAGAAATAATATTGTTATAATTTCTACCAATCATTTTTGTTGTTTAATCTTAAGAAGTAATCTCTATCTCTAACCTGAATAAATGTTGTTATTGGATGAACTATATGCTCACATTATTTTTCTAGAATTTTGAAAGCCTAGTGGAGAGAAAATGTTACAGATGAATAAGGGGATAATTAAAGAGACTCGTAAATTTTGATAACCTAATATGCATTAATAATAACATTTTGTGTATTTTTTTTCATGACTAGCATATTAATAATATACACAGTTTTAGGATGTTGAAGTGTTTTACACCAAAATCTGGATTTAAAACGTTGATTTCAACAATTGAATAGACTTGTGAACTTACATTACCAAGTGAGAGACAATCCGAACAATCACTACAATCACTAAACGAGTGCTTTAAGAAAGAGACATATAATTTGATATCGTTGATTTTTTATATATATTTACTAGTTATCGGCAGCATACCCTGAAATAAATTTCTGAATCCGCCTCTGTGGGCAGAGGAAGGATGTTGGGCCTGACCTAGTATTACAGACTCGTATGTAAAGATGTACTTTCCTTCAATAAAATATCCACTTGCAATTGTAATGGTCCCACCTCTGGTAAGGAGTGAGAGGGATTAGTTGGAGTAACAGAATAAGTTTTTTTACTTAGAGATACAAATAGGAGAAACTATAGCTGCAGGAGTACTTAGATCAGAAACTGACTGAGAATTACTTATTGATGGAGTAGCTAGAATAGAACCATCATGCTCCTCAACAACTACTATTGAGATTATAATTTTCTAACCACCAATTACTTTAGGGAGAGAACCTTCTTCTTCAGATCTAATAATTAAAGTCTGACCTGCAACAAGAGAGTCAGAGAGAGGAGAAGGAGAACTATCAAAAGTGTCCTTAATCATCATTAGTGCCAAGTTTTCCACTGATTGAGAGAAGACAATATTCTCCTTACTGATAGGTTGTTGAGAGGGAGGGAGAGCATTAAGTTCATCAACCATATCATGCTTATCTGTAGGTTGAGTAATCAATTCACCAACCTGATTTAGAACCCCAATCATATTTTTTGGAAATAAGCGATCAAATAACATTATTGGGAATAAGAAAAACTTATTGAATTGGGGATTCAAACTGTGGCGTGGTATGGAGGCCACTGACTTAAAAGAAATTTGCCCGGTTGACCGTGGTGGCG
>JAYMTN010003282.1:0-10075 GCA_036897425.1 Erodium trifolium
GTAGCGCGTCTGACTCCAGATCAGAAGGTTGCGTGTTCGATTCACGTCGGGTTCAATACCCATTGTCCTATATTTTTTAAATCACAAAATACTTCTGGCCCAACAATTAAACTGGACTGAGAATCTTCAGCAAGCCCAGATTATCAATCTTACTAAATCGAGTCATTACCTGATTGTTATTGGCGTTTCTATTACACTTTCCTAAACCTAATACTATTGGGACTTACTGTCTGGTAACTTTTCCTAAACCTGAATCATGAATCGCTATAAATAAGATAAGTATTTGTTCAGAGACAGTAAAGCATCATAATAGTCACAGGCTCTTCCCCTAGATGGAGAAGATGGATCGGGATCTCTACTACTTACGGGCTGCGAGACTGAGAGAGTTTGTAGCAGAGGCGTTGACGGAGCAAAAACGACTGGACGCGCTGATGAAGTGGGAGCAATATTGTTACTATTTTAATTGCCATCCTGTTTACTATGAGCTGGAAAAACTCGACATTGAGACCTACGATGAGTACAAAAGCCACAAACTTGTATCTCATCGGAGGGACGCCGCCAGGAAGCGCCTTGTCGTCCAGAAGATAACCACCAAGAGAGAAAAAGCTGCTGCCTTCAGGCTCGGACCAAATCTCTGATTCCAATGCCTAGCTTACCTAGTTTAAATTAGTGGTTTAATCATGCAAGCTTCTAGTTTAGTTTATGTTTTAGTTAATATTTCAATTCATATGAGTCTTTTCAACATATAATAGTATAGCTGTCTGTTTTGATTGTATGATTGATCTCATCTGCCGCCGGACAACTCAATGGCATCTAGGTTATTCACAGAATCTTCTCCCCAATCGAATCTCCGGTGAATCCTCTCGTATTCTTGCCGGCGTGTAACTTCAACGTGTTGCCACTCTTCCCACCTCTCGGCCAGCCCTTCTCCTTCGAGCATCCTCACCACGTCCGACATCGCAGGCCGGTCCTCCGGTGATCCTTGGGTGCACAGCAAGGCCACTTGGATCATCATCTCCACCTCTTGGATGTTGTAGTTCTTGCGCAGGTTGCCATCCACAATCGCATCCAGTCTCTTTTCCCTCTCCAGTTTCTTGACCTTCAAGCAACCCAAAACAGTTAAAAACAAAGTCAACTATTGCCTTAACTAATCATATGGACTTGGCCTTAACTAATCATATGGACTTAGCTTCCTTACATGGTCAAGTAATAAGACGTCGTCTTCGTCTTCCAAGCGCGAAAAGTCAATGGCTCGTTGACCTGTAACGAGGTCTAGAAGCATAATACCGTAACCGAACACATCTGTTCGTTCTGATGACTTGCCGGTGGACAAGTACTCGGGAGCTATGTGACCCATTGTCCCTCGGACTTGGGTCGTGACATTTGTCTTTCTTACATCCACCAACTTGGCAAGCCCAAAGTCACCAACAACTGCCTCGAAATCTTCATCTAGCAAAATATTGGCAGCTTTAACGTCACGGTGAATAATCTTCGGGTTGCAATGCTCGTGGAGGTACTCAAGCCCACGGGCAGCACCCAATGCCACCCGCTTTCTCATGGGCCAATCTAAAACGGGCTCGCTGGGCTTAATCTCTGCACCAAATCTCAAAACTGGTTAAACAACTTTACAAAAGTTAATTAGAGCTTGACAGAGTGTTATGAGTTGAGAAGCTAATACCTCGGAGGCGATAGGCGACACTGAGGTTTTGCATGAATGGATAAACCAAAAGGCGTTCTGTTGGGGTAGTGCAAAAACCAATCAGGCGCAGCAGATTGCGGTGAACAGCAACGCTTATCATTTCGACTTCGCGTTGGAAAGCTGCATCACCTCCCGGGCTTTCGAAATCGGTTAATCGCTTCACAGCAACTTTTGTGTTGTCACCTAGCACTCCTTTGTATACCTTCCCAAAACCTCCCTGCCCAAGGACGTTTTTCTCATTGAAGTTGTCTGTTGCTAGTTGTAATTCCCTCCATGAAAATCTTTTCAACTGACCAAACGCAATTCTTCGGTCAACTTCACCTGAACAGATAGATTAAAAATGAAATGCAGAGATAGTCAAAAATAAGATTCATATCAGAAACTTGTAACAAGGTTAATAAAACCTCCACCAATCATCAGTACAAAGAAAGCTAATCCATGTGCAAAAATCATTTGACAGTTTATTATTCTAGGGATAATTGGAAAAACAGGCAGTATGGTTTACACTTTTTGCAAGTTGGCACTGTATTTTAAACAGTTGCAAGTTGGTACCGTGAACAATATATTTTGTGCACCCTGAATACTACCGTTAAAAATGAAAGGAAAAAAACCCGTTAAAATAACAAATATTAAACTTAAATTATTTTTAAATATATATTTTTTATTCAAGAAAAGTTTTTTGTATTTTTAGAAGATTAGTGAAGATTATTTTTTCATAATTTTGTATTAAAAAATCATTTTTCCATTGCAGGGCAAAATCAGTATTTTCAAAAAATTAAGGAAGCCAAACAGTCACCTCCCCTGTAATGCATGTCAATTGTCAAGTGACCAAATTTACACTTTTCCATCAAATATAACTGACGGTGCAAAAAAAAAAACATTTTTCACGGTACCAATTTGCAATGGTTTTCAGAAAACAGCACCAACTTTGTACAGTAGACAATCAGTTTCTGATTATGTATGGAGTTATTAATCAGAAATGGTGGAAATGGACGTGTAATTGTAATGGACATCAAATAACAATGAGTATATGTATATTGTATACGCATTTCGTTTTAGATATGGATGTTACGAGAATTTCAATCAAAAAACATCACAAACCTGGAACATCTACAAACTCATCGCGCCTGTACCATTTGTTTCTTCCCTTGCATAGGAATAAAAGAACAGCTCCCATTAGAAGAACCAAAAGTCCTCCAACTATTCCAACTATGGTTCCAACCTTTGAATTATGTGAATCACCTGCGGGGAGATGATTTTTTTGGGTATTTAGCTGGACAAATAAAGGTGGAAACGGAAGAGCTATAATCCAAAAACATGCTGCAAAAATAAAATAAAATAAAATAATGAAATGGTCAATCCAGTTACCTGAGCCACCACTAACAGATGTGCAAGAGTGAGTATAATTTATGCCACAATCCAACTTATTACCTGAAAAACTGCATTAACCAACCCATATTAGAACACGTTGTATGCAAGTATAACCGGGCAGAGGGAGAATAGTGTTCACTTGTATTGCTGAACTTGGAATAACCGCTCGGGAATCTGGCCAGTAAGATTATTTGAATCAAGCTGGCTGCGAGGGAGAAAGTCCATGTCATTAAATTATATTCTGTCATAATTATATAGGGACTGCAGATAGGGGCGCACTTACAGATTGTTCAAGTTTGTGAGACGGGAAAGCGACTCAGGGATAGTGCCAGTGAGATTGTTATGACTCAAGAGCCTGCTCAAACGAAGAGATTATCATGCTTAATTATATAGGCGAGTATTGGAAAAATAGAGAGATTACCAAGGTAACCAAAAATAATAGATGGTTACTTACAAGAATTGAAGCTTCTGAAGATTACCCAGAGAAGATGGAATTTCACCCACTAAATGATTACCTTCCAAATCCAAGTTGTTCAGGCTAGTCAAGTTCCCAAGTTCTTTTGGTATCTCACCACTTATGTCATTTCCTCCCAAGGCACTGCGTGAAATTGCAGTTAATATACATTAGGGACACACAGTAACTGTAAGCATGTATTCTTATCACCCAATGGTAATAGTAGTCTATATATCAAAATGTAAACATAGCCATACATACAGTACTGAAAGATTCTTCAAGACTCCAATCTTTGGAGACAAAATTCCACTAAAATTCATGGATGATAATGATCTGCAAACAAATAACATATATAAGAATAATACCTACTCATCAATATCATATATGATTCAGGACATCAAGGAACAATATTCTTGTATAACTACTTAATTAGAAGAAATACGTTTCAGCCAAGAGAAAATGTTAAGAACATCAAATAACAACTTACACAGAAGTGACGATATTGTTGTCACACTGAACATTAGACCAAGTGCATGGGTTAACTTGATCTGGGTTCCAGTCTTTGAGCTGATCGCCTGTAGCATTTAGTGAAGTCCTTAATGCATAGAGTGCATCCCCTGAAACAGAAATTGAAATGTACAAAATATTAACCAGCTACACATATCGACTCTAATAAACAAGACCCAAGAAGTATTCGTTGCAGAAATTTTAGCTTGTGTACAGCATTAGATACTGATTTTATCATTACCATTCAAAAGAATGAGTGAGAATAATGTTCACTTAAATTTAATCCGGTTCATTTTTAGTGGAGGAATAGCTTTTAATAAGTTTTGCGATAATCCAGCAAAAAAAAAAAAAAAACTATATGATCACATAAACACAGTGGGAATTGGATTACAGAAAATGGAAAGTAGCATAAGCTAATGGATATTGCCATTAGATTTTTTGCAAAAGTAAAGAAATAGTTCAGTAAAAATGGGTCTAGACATGTTGTTCCTCTACCCTTTTACTTTTCACCAAAGAACTTCAATCAAGCCATTTCCTAAACAAATCTGGGGTTTGTAATACAGAGAAATTATGAGCAAAGGACCCAAGAGAGCACTATCCTCATAATAGAAGGTTTAACCATGGTAAATCAGAGACATCAACAATATAGTCCATCAAATGCAAGACTAATTTGAAATGATGCAAAAAAAAAAAGTCTTATATTAATCTTATGCAAATGTAAATAATGATGAAAAAACAGAGATACACAAACACTAGCTTTGTTTATCTCTTCTGTATTGCCTCTAATTTCAAATAAACAAATAGAAAAAAATGATAGCAATACTGGGCATAGTATGCATCCTGAGCAGTGAGTGGATCCAGAAGAGGATTATACCTTGTGAATCAGGCAGCACAAATGAATGAAAGCAGAGAAATACTAGGATCGCGAAAAATACACCCATCTTCAATGACATCAACTACAGTGGTCAATGCTAGAAGACGCATGATCCTGCAAAATCATGCACCCATATCTGCTAAAAAGAAATATTTCACTACTCAGTAGTAATTATTTGAAGAAATATAACCAACTAGACAACAATTAAATTTAAAGAAAGGCTAAACAGCATTAAGATGGTATTATCTACAGCACTGCAGTCAGAAGATAGGAAATATATCCACTGCATTTGATTTCAAATGGTTTAAATAGTGAGTGTAGCTCATCCAAAACAGCTCATTTCTGTCCTCTAAAGGTTTGCTTTGGAGCTCATGATTTTCACATTTTGGGTGGCAATCATGGAATTAAGGCTAACGTACTATGTTCCTGAACCTGTCACACTAATCTATGACCCAATGGAGGTGCATAATGGATGATTGATTTACTTTAACAGAAAAATTATTCTAGCATGAATTCACATGCCCATTTTGCACACACTAAACCAACCATTCGTTCAGCTCGATTATAGATGATTTATGTGGTTAGGACAAAAGGTGCAGAGTTGGAAAGTGAAGAGATGGATTATCAATCAATAAGGAATAGAAAAGCTCACAAGTTAATATGCAAACTATGAACAATACTGAAAAGTTTGCAAACATCTAAAAAAAAGGGAAATCTGCCAACAGGAAGCTAGATCCAATCTGCAGCTCCATACATACACGAAGTTAAGGCAAGTAAATGTTATCCTCTTATACACTTTTGACTCCCTCTTAGAATTTCTACAGAAGTTATTCTCTCAAACTGGCAAACCAGAAAATACCAAAAGTTAAAAACAGATCACAGAAATCCATGGGGACAAGTCTTCATAGGCCTCGACTTTAAACAGAGAAATTTTGCATAGACCCACAACAACCAACAAACTTAAACTATTCCATCACAGTTCTAGAAATTGTGAATCCACCCCAAACAAAACCCCACTTCTGAAAGAAGATAAAAGAAAGTGTAGCTGAAGATAAAAGAAAAGAAAGAACAGTGAACTGAATCTTGTTTAGGGCTGACCTGAAATTGAATGCTCAAGTTAAGAGAAATGAATGTCATTGCAGTGGTAGCAGCTGGAACGAGGCTCTAGCTTCACCGGGTCCCTCCATTTCCAAAGCAAGCCAAAGAGACCTGAACCAAGCAAAACCCATTAACCAAACAGCACCTCAAGCATGGCAGGAAGGAAGGAACTGTAGGAGATTCGAAGAATAACAAGTACCTCTTGGAGGAATCAAATTGGAGCCTATGAACAACCAAACAAAAGATCTGATTCAGGCACTTTGGCGAATGAAAGTTAGGGCTGGCTTTTTGGTAGTGAAATCAGTTTGGTGAGAAAGCAAAATTAACAGTAAAGCTTGGGCCTTTTGCTTCTTCTTTTACTAGTTTATTCTGTCTCTAGAAGAATATTGGGTCTAACTCCAAGCTTTGGATATGAAGCTTCAAAACAAGCTTTGATGCGCTGGCTTGCAATTATTACCCGCACCACACTGTCTCTCACTAAAACCAGTGACTGTTGCAGACACAGAGAGGAGAGAGAGAGTGGTGAGTCCAGACATTTTGAGGGTCCATGTCCATCCCAAAAGATCAAATAATTACCTCCAAACCTTTTTTGTTGTATGTTTCTTTCTACATCTACTTTTCCGAAATAGAAGCTTCCTTACCTTTGACGGTTGTTTTTTCACCTACTTGGTAGTTAGTACATGATTCAACTAATTACACTCAATAAGATAATGAGTTTAAGTAAAAAAAAAACATTTTTTGAATCAGCTCAAAAAAATTATTAAAACAGAAGATTTTCTAAGCAGAAAAACAAGTCAAGGTCGAAGACTAAAAATACGATTATAAGGGAGCTTTCGATAATAGAACTTAAAGGTAAAAATCTTTAAAACCAAGAAAAGTAGTCCCTACACATAAAAACCAAACAAAACAAACCAAGGAAATACATAAAGTTATTTGCTAATCCTCTTTAGCTCCCGAAAGGGCGCACTTAGATGATTTAAGAACCGTCTGATTTCACATATCTGTCGCTGAAGGGGCAGCTTGAATGGCTCTCTCCCAACTCAAAGACCGCGTTCTAGGCTTAGTAAAAGTCACAATACATGTGTAATTATGCTTCTTAGTAACCAGAGCATCTTTCCAAGGACTATCCTGTTTCTCGATATTCAGGATCGAGTCCTTCGAAACACCAATGTCTACCGGTCCAACACCCTGAGGAGTAACCACACCCGGACCCAAAAGAGGAAGGCCAAGGCCTCGGGCCACTAGAGCATTAGATAAACTCCCTGCCTGGACCTCCACACCTGGCCCAACAACCAAAGTTGCACCGAGTTCCGCTTGAACGCTCTGGCCTAAAGCAACAGACCCGTGACTAATGACATGTTCCCGAACCAAAGAATCAGACTGGGCTTGTCCTAGACCACCTTGGGCTTGCACCTGAATCATCACCTCCAGCCCAGCATGACATATACGCCCACTCTGATCAATTTAGACTTGGGCCTCTTTCCCCAACTCGACTCGTTGATCATCTAAGTCCAAACCCACATCAACCTGCGCAACAATGTCGTCTTCCCCAACGATAGAATCTAACTGAGATTTACTAGAAACGTCGCCGCAACTGGTAGACACCAAATCACCTTTAATCATATCTTGACAATCCCGCGAAACCAGGGGGATCTGAAACTCGAAAACACAGGAATCAGGGAAACACAAACGGACTGTAGAGTTGCCATTGATGACCGGAGCATTCGCCGAAAAAGTATGCTCAACGATCTTACCTTCACTAGACCCAGCCTGAGTAAACTGTTTTCCGATCAAAAACTTTCTGGTGGTCTCAAAACGAGCCTGAATATGTGCCTTCCTACCCGAGCTCTGTTCCCCTACCATAGACGATTGTGGACGCGTCAAGGCTACGAACAGAATGTAGTCGTTAACCTTATATCCATTAAAGGTTTCCACAACTAGAGAAGACGTTGTCAGCGACGAAAACGTGACGAAGCCAAAACGTTTTCCTCCCTTGTTTGGGAGTTTCAGAACCGTGCATCCAATTACCTCGCCAAAAGTACCAAAGCTATCACGTACCCAATCCTCCATAGCGTCGTAAGGTAGGTTACAAATGAATACTTCGGTAGATCCCTGACTTGAGGATCCAACAATTTGTTCTGGTCAGCGAGCACCATAGAGTCCTTATGTGAAGCCTTATCGACGTTCCCACTAGTTCCCAGATCACTGATCACATGTACACCATCGGATAATTCTTCAGATTGGGTTGGATGGCGACATCCTTCACACCTACAGAACGCTCCGCCACATTGGTGAAGACATCATCCTTCCTTGTGGTCGAACCCGCTAGAGATTGCCGGTGACTTCTTGTACACGAACGCCTGACTCGAGCTTTAGCATGAACCGAGATTTTCGTAGCCCTTCGCTTACGCACCTCACATATGCCTGATAAACCTTTCTTCTTGTTAACTGCAACCCCATTGAGTACACTGCAATACTCACCGTACAAAGTTACCGAACCAGAACAAAAGGTGGTGAATGAGAGCAAAAGGGGAGCTCCGACGAACTCTCCGGCCTTCTTTATCTGGCCTTACAGTTCACCCTCAATGGGCGATTATTGATCGTTGTTGATGTTGATGACGACTGAGAACTCAGCCTGTGTTCCAGAAACAAAACGATCCCAAGGTTGCCATAGTCCCTGAATTTCCCACCTGAAACGGAAGTCAGAAACATCGCAATCAAACACCCATGACACAACATACAGTCCTTAATCTTCACAAATCCAATTGGTAATCGAACCACCACTAATAGGAACTTGGCCCTCTGCGATGAAACATGTCACGCCTAGAAATAAAAGACCAAACTTTCCACAAGTCAGCTTCACTCTAGGAAGGGAAAAAAATGTTATAGAGTTACTAATTACTATGATACTATTGAGAGTACTTTTTTAGCATACGATATAATTTTATTGATAACAAAAGAGAAGGATCACGAGGATCGTACATACGTGGAAATAAGAAATAAGACGAGATACAATTTCGATGACGACTGAATCACTGATCCCGCGACAGTATGTTTGGTTTACCAGGGAGAAAACTAGCGGTGGTTCCTTATTCATGCAGTGGGAGGCGCAAGAAATCCAATAAACTATTATGTCTCGACTTGAACTAGCATGTTGTGTCGTAACAGTCGTCCAATGAGTATGTCGAGGAACGGAGGAGGCTGAAGAACACAGGATGTATGTTCCTTTGGGGCCAGGGTATGGCTCCTCTACTGCACCCCGTGATGCCACAAGGTCCTCATGATGACCAGCGAGGTTGGTGGCCGAGCCTCATTATCGCCCCACTGGGACCATCTTCCCTATCAAGGGGGTTGATATTCTGTCCATCCTACTTACAAATGCCTGACCATGCGATCTGAGTAGGTGATGATGAGTTAGATCGTTCCATTCAGCCCGAGCTCTATCAACTGCGTGATTCCTGTGGTGACCCGCGAGATAGTGGGAGTCTATCCCTTGTGACGACTGCCTTATGATCTTCGCAGGCTAGGGTGTGTATCCACTATGACGCGGACCTTGAGTAGCATCACCCTCACCCTTGGTATTGGTCGGGTAGTCCGTGGTACGCGTCTCAGGCTGATCGGTTCCTCAATCACCCTTGCACGCTGGAA
Organism: Erodium trifolium; assembly: GCA_036897425.1. NCBI lineage: Eukaryota > Viridiplantae > Streptophyta > Magnoliopsida > Geraniales > Geraniaceae > Erodium > Erodium trifolium. The sequence continues at coordinate 9,652 of JAYMTN010003282.1, forward strand.
ATTGTTCTTCATGGGGAGGATGCCCTTTGGCGTGGGGCCCTGCCATTTTCAAGGGAGTCGCATGGGGCAGATTCCCTTGTTTGAGTCCAGATATACATCGTTGGGTCCCTGTGTTGGGCGGTGAAGCTGTGTTGTCCGAGTCCCCTCCAAGGAGAGGGCGCCGGTGGAGGGACCGTGATTCGGGTATGCCCGATATTCTGATCCCTAATCGGTATTTCAGATCCCCTAGGCGGCCATTATTTATGGGGGGTCGTTTTCATCCTCCCAATTATATCTCTAGGTCGGCGACTGTAACGCCCCAATTCCGGTTTTGACCGAACTTGAGACGTTATTTAAAAAGATAATTCAAATAATAACGGAAAGTTCCCACTTTATTCTATACAAGCTCAACGGCTCAAATATTAGTTTGAAAGTATCAGAGTCA
>JAYMTN010003283.1:0-10075 GCA_036897425.1 Erodium trifolium
AGCGTTGTTGGTGAGTTTACCGCCAACACCCATCCGCCGGCGTTTTGTTTCTTTCCGCCGATGTTTCGCCTCCGCCAACACCAACCCACTAACGGAAAAGATTCTAATATCCAGACCTCATAACATAATGCATCAATACATGAAAAAAAAAAATCAGATCAGGACACAAAAAACAAATACATTGCCTAATATGACAGCTCACACAACAAGAAACGCATCAAATCTCCACATTTATCCTCTTATTACACTTCCTTTTATTTTTATGTTACAAAATAAAACAAAAAGGTTTGTGTGTAACGTCCGGTCCACTTATGCGTTTCTAATAAAGTAAATTTTAAGATTTTTAGTTTATTTTTCGGTTTCCTAATTCCCTCTTCGTCTTCAAATTCTTCCTTATAATTATTATAGTTAAAGAGAATTTCCAATAATTAAATTTTCGGTATTTTTATCAAAATTAAATAATTAAACAATTTCAACATAGCACAAGGGAGCCGGCCAGCTAACGAGACGTTTAAGAAAAACAATCTGCCTCGTAGCTTTCCTCTTTCATTCGTCCACTCTTGTCTGCGTGTTCCCGAATCTGGGATTCGATCAAGATGAACGATTTGCTCACGGTGAGTTCGATTTCAGCTCTGCTTTCGTCTCCGTGTATAGAAGTATTTGAAATTTAGTGTCTTTTCGATGATTAGACGGTCAATTTGATCGGAAACTGTGTGCTGTGCTTGTTCTGTGGCTTGTCTGTGAATTTGAACTGTTTTAGAAGGTACCCATTTGGGATTCAGGTCGATTTGTCAAGTTGATTGCTCAGATGTCATCTGTACTGCTCAAGTCTTGTTGACCCTTGCTCTGTTTGGTTGCTGAGAAAAAATCACTGGAGAAGTTGACTGGACTTTGATTTGTTTTGGATCCTATAAAATGTTGAAATTTTACCTCGGTTGTGCCAGGATATGTTGATTGGGTAAATTGATTGACGATGGGAGTAATCAATTTTGTTTGTTTTTGTATGATTTGAAATTCTAAGGAAATTATGAGGTACTCAAATGTGACCATGCCGACCTTGTGATAAAAATTGAAGCTTTTCTGCCTTTGATTTGCTGATTCTATCTCCATTCAATTTTGTGAAGTTTCCCGTCAAGTTTTCCTAGCTTTTGTATGATTTGAAATTTTTAGGAAATTCTCAGCTACTCAAATGTGACCATGTTGACCTTGTGATAAAAATTGAAGCTTTATCGCTTTTCATTTGCTGATTTTATCTCCATTCTCGTCTCTCTTTCAATTTTGTGAAGTTTCCCGTCAAGTTTTCCTAGCTTTTGGGGTTTATACTGTCTCCAATTGTTTCTTCATTTGAATATAATCAAACTTGTTTTCCTACAACTTTAAAAATTTGTGTGATTGTGTCTTGTTATAGGATTCATTTGTTGGTGATGCCAAAGGCCAGCCTTCCCGGGAAAATGATATCGAGATGGGAACACGGGTTACAGGCAATAACTCGGACATGGGGATGGAAGCTTTCAATAAGCAGGTACGCCAAGTGCATTGCGGTTCAGTCAAGTTGCGAAATCCAAATTACTAAGAATAGTGAAACTTTTCTCCAATGGTTTTTGTCGTTCTTGTTCACACTTTTGCTCCTTAGCAACTGCCTCTTAAAGTCATGTTTCCTTACCTTTTTCTGTTTCGATTTGTTTTTTTTGTTGTTGTTGCTGTTTGTAGATTCAAGACATTGAGAAACAGATAGAGAAGGTCTCCGCACTACTAAAGAAACTTAAGGTATTCATAATGCTTCTCATGGCCTGTCTTGGGACTGTAGTTTGCATTGATACTTAAAAATGTTTCTACAAATAATGTAGCGGATTATATTTGCTTACTTTGTAATGGGAAACTAAGATTTCACTGTAATAGGAAGCTAATGAGGAATCAAAGTCTGTTACAAAAGCATCTGCTATGAAAGGTACCACAATCGACCAAACATGTCAACATTTTAAACCTTTGAACTTTGGGGTTTCATAGTTGTTTTGTAGATCACTGTTATGATGAAACATACATGTTACCGTTCTGTTGGTAGTTTTACCTTGCACTTGCTTATAGTTGCTTGAAATTATGTTCAGCAATCAAGAAGCGAATGGAAAAGGATATTGATGAAGTGGGAAAGATTGCACGTAATGTCAAGGCCAAATTGCAGGCCGTGAACAAAGACGTATGCATTCCATCATTTATGAATGGATCTTGCATTCATGTTAGGTCGATTATCTTGTTCTAGAGAATATGCACTGACTCCCTTGTCTTCTCCAGAACATGGTTAATCGAGAAAAGCCTGGATGTGAGAAAGGAACAGCTGTTGACAGATCCAGGATGAATATGACAAAGTATTGTCTTGCAAATTTTGATATTTTCGTTTTCTAATTTTTGTATGCTTCTTAGTTCACTTATCTATGAAGTCCTTAATTGTAATGCAGTGCCTTGATAAAAAAATTCAAGGATCTAATGACTGAATTTCAGGTACAATTCTATATTATGCTGTGTATAATTGTATTTGACATTCGTTATGTCTTCTGATCAATGTTTTGTGTCTCAGACTCTTAGACAAAGGATACAGGACGAATATCGTGAAGTTGTAGAGAGAAGGGTCATTACAGGTCGAACTATTTAAGCCTACGAAAGTTAAAATAGTTAAACACTACGAAGTTCAAAAAGGCTAATTGTTTAATTTTTTACCCTATTGTCTTAATATTTTATCTATGGCTGTGCAGTTACGGGGACTAGACCAGATGAAGAGGTGAGATTAAATCCTGAATTTGAGCTCTAATACATGTAGATATTGTTTTAACTTGGAAAATTTGCTGCTAGACAATTGACAACCTCATAGAAACTGGAAACAGTGAGCAAATCTTCCAAAATGCAATTCAAGAAATGGGACGAGGACAGGTAACCCTCCATAATTATTCCGTATGCTATTAAATCTTCTCTGTTATGTGATTTTGAAGTTTATCATAATACAATGAAATAAGTTTAGACGGGTTCATGACAGGTAACCGAATATGTTCTTTGATCAGAAATAAGTTCATACTTAGCCTCATCTAAACTACAAAATTACGAAGAAACTACCGGTCCAAGGAAGCTATTGTTCATGGTAGAATATAAAACTATAATTGGACTTTCAGCTGTCAACTTTGAGCTTTTAGTTGAGTTGGTCCTTTAATATGGTATTAGAGCCCGGTTCCTCACGGACACTAGTTCTAGTCCCACTATCTTCAAAATGTATTATTATTTCTCTATTTATCTCATTTTCCCATAATGAGCCTCGTATTAAGTCAAATACCTTATATGTCTTCTCAATGGGCTCATCCCTCCTAACTAATTTACATCCAAACTTGTAAACGGGCTTGTCCGTGAAGGCGCGTAGAAGAATATAAAACTATAATTTGGCCTTCGACTATCAACTTGAGCTTTTAGTTGAGTTGGCCCTCTAATAGCTCAAACTTCATGTTAAGGCCTCATTTCATGTTATTTTGTAAGATCAAAGTATGGCACATGCTTAATTGACAATTCTATCACTTGGAGTCTTTAGTTTAGTGCCAATTCAACCCATTTCTGATTTGGGGACATTGTTACAGGTCCTAAATACGGTGGAAGAAATTCAGGAGAGACATGATGCTGTAAAAGAAATTGAGAAAAAGCTCCTCGACTTGCACCAGGTACATCAATGCTTTGACCACTAATTGGCCCAAAACCAGCAAGCCTGACGTGTTTTTAATTCTTTTTTCAGATTTACCTCGACATGGCTGTTTTAGTTGAGGCCCAAGGAGAGATTTTGGACAACATTGAGAGTCAGGTTTGCTTCTAAATCTTACCCCTTTTAAGGTTGTATGTGTACAAGGAGGAACAATATGTCATGGTCTGTGTCTTTGTGTGTTAACGGCGATCTTGTTCAGGTCTCGAATGCAGTAGATCATGTCCAGTCAGGGACAACTGCCCTTAAAAAGGCAAAGTCACTACAGAGGAACTCGAGGAAATGGATGTGCATTGCAATTATTATACTGTTGATTATAGTTGCTATTATAGTCGTTGGTGTCATCAAACCTTGGAAGAGTGGTGGTGCTTGAGTCTTCATCTTTTTGTTTTTGACCTTTTTGTAGTGAAACTATTGTGTTCTTGGCTGTGTGAGAGTGATTGACTTTAAGGTTTTTGTGTAAAACTTGGTTTGTGTTGTGGTGGTATTGTTGTGGAACATGTTTGGACTAATGTTTTTAATAGAAAGTTTATGTCTCTAAGTACAGTTTTTGTTCACTAGTCCTTTTTCAAGGGATAATTGCAAAAAAGTAGAATGAAGTATTCACTTTTTATAACTCGTAGCCTTCTTTGATAATTGCTAACAAAATGTCTTGAACTTGTCTTTTTGTTACACGGCGTAGAAATTAATTTCAAAATGATGATTTTATCCTTATTCAAATTAAAAAATAATAACCAAAGAACAAAAATTCCAAAATTTCAAATCCTTTGAATTTCTCTCTTTGTATGGAAGTAAGAGATGAAAATTTGAAAAGTTGTTTTTTTCTTCTTCTTGTTTTTTAAATATAAATTGTAAAGATAAAATTGTCATTTGCATATATACAAATTACAACAAATGAGAGGTTCAAGAACTTTTTTTACAATCATAAAAAAGATAGACTATATATTGTAAAAAAATGAATATCTGGTAATAATTTTTTATTCAATTATTCTTTATCCAATGACTTTTATGCGCCTTGTTCATGTAAATACATTTGTGTTCCTTGTTTGCCTAATGATTGGCCATGATTTTGCTGAATCATTTTGTTCATTCATTAGTTTGTCAACAAAAAATATTACATTGAACTATTATGTGCTATACATAATTTACAGTTTAATACCCAAAACTTTTGCTTTTGAGTGTGTTACAATATACTTCTGAATTTGTTGCAAAGATTGTTAGGTCTAAGGAATATGAAATGATGAAATTACCCTTTACGGGAGGTGGTTGGGCACGGGAGGTGTTATTTTGTCATTTCATATTTCTTAAACGTAACAGGTTCTTAACAACTAACTGAATGAAATGAATCCAAATCGACTATTATAAATTGAAAAACATACAAATTGTGTAGTAAGCTAGAAATCGAGTATAGCATGTGATAGTAAAATGTTCTGTCCTAAGGAAACAATGTAGAGGAAACCGAAGAATGTCCCAGTTAGGAGAAATACTAAACCATTTCTTGGTAATGATTTTGTGTTTTTCGATTGCATTTTGATCCCTTTGTCTTCTTTTATATGTCGCATAGTAATAAGGCATGTTTTGTGTTTTTTCGATTTCATTTTGATCCCTGTCTACTTTTATATGTCACATAGTAATGAGGCATGTTTGGTATTTCCCAATCACACTATGGTCCCCATGTCCCATCTCATTTGATGTTGATCGGATCAAGGACATCGTATGCACGCAAATGAAGAAGGGTTGTGACCACCTGCCACGCAAAATGTGACTATTCACTCATGCAATGGACTAATACCACCTTGAGGTTGAGCGAGTCGCCTGATAAAATCACTATTCATCTTCACATGGGCTAATCGCCCAGGCCATTTGGAGATGTTCTAATACTAGTTATTGCATGGTGCTTCTTTTACAGTGATAATGTGTTGGACTAATGGGGTCTTGTAATTGTAGGTGGTAAATGCAGTTGACCATGTAAAGATGGGAACAGATGCTCTGACTGTTGCCAAGAGCTTGCAGAAGAGATCCAGAAAATGCATGATGATCTCTATCTTCTTGCTCCTCATTATTGCCCTCATCATTGTCCTCTCCGTCTGGAAACCCTGGAAGAAGTAACCACATCAGTATATCCAAATGGAAAGCTCCATACATCAGACTTATGTAACATGTTTTACACTACAGATACATATAAAGTACAATAGCCTCTTCTGTTTCCTGCAAACTAACACTGAAATTAAATTGTCATGACAAAACATCATCAATTCGATAGATAGCCATTTGATATCATGTACTGCATTTTATACAGAACTGAAATAAATCTGGGGAAGGATACAAATATCTATAATTGTAGACATGTACTGATGCTTTCATGTCATTGTCTAAGCCAACTTGGATGAGTTGTTTCTAGATTTCACTCAGGCTATAAGCTGTTCTAACTTCTAAGGGTCCCCATCATTTATGGATTCAGCAGCAGAAACAGCTTTTGCAATTCTCTTTCTGGTCCAATTTCTCAACCATAATATCTTATTGGGAAAATGTTATTTACACTACCCTTGACGACCTTTGATTCTCAAAAACACCCCCTAAAGGTGAGGGGTTATCAGTAACACATGGTCACCGTTCGTTATTAATAAAAAAAAAACCGGATTCACACTGAATAGGTGATGGTTTTATCGGAAACACAGTCACCTTTCTCATTTATCAGTGGTGTTTTGGAACAAAATGGACGAAGTCCATGGTTTTTTTTATGAACAACGGAAGGTGACAGTGTATTACTGATAACCCCTCACCTTTACAGTGTGTATTTGAGAATCAAAGGTCACCGAAGGCGAGTTAAAAAAGTTACACCTATCTTATTCACGTTAACATGAACATACCCTAGTTTTCTTCTCCGAAGGCTCTAATTTCTGTAGAACTTAATTAATCTCTGATATTGACATCCCAATCTTTATATGTAATTCGAAATGAAGTTTGTAAGATATGGCACTTAATATTGCCATGGGAAGTGAAAATTCCAAATTAAGAGCTCCATAAATCATACAAATAACCAGAACAAGATTTATATCTTAACCTCAATAGTCTTTCTTCATCAGCAGAAATATTGCAGCCTTAAGGTTTGATCCTCAACGCCTTGGATAAGGAAGTCAAGCTCTTAGATGCTCAATAGTTGAGATGCCTCATAAAGCATTGACACCAAGATCGAAACTCACTCCAACCATTTTGCCAGCCAAATGACTGACCTTTGCCCCACCACGCTGGTGCACACGAGACATGATTTCTATACATATGTGAATATAATACAAAGAGATAAGGTCATAATATCACATTTTTGCTCAAAAATTATCAGTAAAAAAATATGAGCCCAATTAAAACGTAATATCACACATGAATTGGTAACAGATTATCAAAATGGCGTAAACTTGACCAAAATTTGTTCAGTGTTACCAATACATAAGGGGTACTAAAGGTAATTAACCCTAAATACTAATAATCATGTGCCTAACAAAGTGAAAATAGTAGCAACTAGCAGAGCAATCAAAATAAAATAAGCAAAGCAGATTAGCAAGCCAGGAAATAGAAAAGAAAGGCATTATCATCTTCATTTTGGTTGCAAGACCTTCTCTGCTTATGGAAGAAAATAACTCAAGCAAGTCATGCCATAAAAGAGCCTCCATTGAATATTTGTAATTTTTCACATACTTGTACAAATAAAAATAGGCAGTAACTAAACATTGCAGAGCAGCAAGCTAAACTTTCAACACTTGAATTGAAATATATGCTCTTTTAATAAAGAACCCGTGCATTTGATGCCAAAAAAAGCTCCACTGAATATTTGTAAGTTTCACATACTAACCAATAAAGAGAGACAGAAACTAAGACAAAGCAACCAACAAAATAGAAACAAAACACTGCAGAGCAGCAAGCTAACGTTCAATAATTGCTAAGTTACTATGCACCAGCAAAAATCTTTGAAAAGTAGACCCAAAAAGTGCAGAATCATTGAAATTTTGATTAAAAAATGCAGCATTTCTCAGTCCAGTCAATTCAATCACCGAACTTCCTCTCACAAGCCTTAATTAATCCAATCAGGTTCACAAATAACAAAAAAAAAATGAAACTTTACTGTCGGATCCATAGAAAACGCTTGAGCGAAGATCGGACCCAGAAACTTTTGCTAACCCTTTCGATAATTATGAACGTAAACAGCGCAACAAATCAAACACCTATATTCGTATATGCCCTTTTCTTTTCCCGAGCTTTCCCAGCAGCCAAACACAAAAGCTAAACGCATCGCTTAAAAAAACCGAACAGCCAATCGAACAGATTGAGATCATACCTCTCGCGGCCGTGGAAACCATAAGCTGAGTTTGTCTGTACGCAGTTGGAATCGGATCGGTAGAGAGATCGAGATCTGAGAGTCGCAACAATCACATCAGCACTAAAAGATGAAAGGAAAGCATAAAGGGAAGGTACATCTAACGTCTATAAGACACGTTTGGAGATTTAATCTCAACCGTTCAAAATGCATACTTTTTTCTTCGAAATATCATTCATAAAATCTGATAATTAGAAGTACTTATTCATCAGTACAAGGCACAAGCCCTTTTCAATTAATTATTCTAAATTTTAAAATTTTACACCCAACAATTTATTTTTTTTCCATACTTTTACCAAGTGAAACATAAACACAATATAAAAGTTATTTTCTTTTGTGAAATGAAATATAAAGGAATTGTGATTAACTATAGTCATGACTAAATTTGAAATTAAACCTTAATTTTCATCCTATTTAAGAGTATTTTCAACGCTAAACGTCAATCCTTGACGATAAACCACAAAACGCTAATAAAACGCCAGGTCTCTTATAATACTAACAGCAATTGGTGGACGTAATCCATATTTGCATGCACTATTTTCTCTTATCGGGCGTAATTTCTGAGAGCCAAATCATCACGCACTATAGGTGCTCTAATATTAAAAAAGAAAATTAAAGACTACAAACAATAGAGAAAATTTCACCAGTAGAAAACAACATTAACTATTTTATAACAATATTTTGAATTCATACAATACACTCATGAGAGCTTCAAAAGAGCAAATGATAACACATATTACATTACATATATAGGCCAAATGCTGCCCGAAATGGTGATGCAATTATCACCCTTATTCATATCATTTCTTCAACTAAAACCATTATTGCAACTTATAGCATTCCTCCACAAAGCACATCAATAGCAGCATGGCCTCTTCACACCATTCTCCATCTTCTACATTCTCGGTTTCGCCACCACAACTCTTCCATCTCCAACCTCTCCGGCCCCCGATCTAGTCCATGTCTCCTTGAACTGCTCCTCCGTCACTCCTGAAAATCATCACATTTATGTGTCACGTGGTGAAACCATAGATATATCGTTCAACTATCAATTTGAACTTTTAATTAGTTCAGTAAATTACCTTTGCCCATAGCGGCAGTGGAAGAGATACCTCCTTGGACAATCTTGAGGTACCTATCATAAAAGTTAGCACCGGACCATTTCTGGTGAGCCAAAGTGTCCACACCATTGTTCCTCTCCTCCCTCTGGATCCTCTCAACGTATGCCAGCATTCCCCTCCTGGCGAAGTCCCTGGCAAACGTGTCTATCACCAGGGCGTCGGCGTGGAACCCTGCCAGAGTTATGAACTGCCAGCAGTACCCCAGCTGCGCGATCCGAGGTATGAACTCCATCATCTGCTGATCGCTCATCCCCGACGCGTCCCAGTTGAACGACGGCGACAAGTTGTACGCCAGCATCGCCTCCGGCCTCCTGGACTTCATCCCCTGAGAGAAATCGGTGCACTCCACCATGTCAGGGCTCGACGTCTCCATCCAGATGACGTCGCAGTGGGGAGCGAAGGCCCAGCCTCGGACTACCGCGGCCGAGACCGAGCCTTTGAACCTGTAGAACCCTTCTCTGGTCCTCGGCAAGTCCCAGTCCCAGAACAGGCTCTTCCCCCCCAACCTCTCCGCAATCTCGCGGCCCTGCTCGTTGGACAAGCACTTGTCGTAGGTGGAGTGGTGGCTCCACTCGTTCAGCCTCCTCGCCTTCTCATCTTCCCCAATGTTGTTCATGTTCTTGATGGAGTCCGCCACGCATTGAGAAAATGTTTTCAATTGCGCCATTTCCAACCAATTGTCCTCGATGGCTTGAAGTTGAGGTCCGGTCTTGCCCGCGGCCATTCCCTCGGCAAGCATGGTGGCTAGGCTTCTCCCCTTGAGTCTCGGGTTGGTGACGCCGAGTATGAACTGGTGGTCCCTGGGGTCCACATTGGTTTGGATCAGAGTAGCGGCCACAGCGTCGGTCCTCGCCACCA
>JAYMTN010003284.1:0-10074 GCA_036897425.1 Erodium trifolium
GAAATAGATCCAAAATATACTTCACATTACGAATAGCCCTTTCATCCCCCTTAATAAACAGGATAGTATCGTCTGCAAGCTGAAGGTGTGAGATTTCCAAACCATTTCTCCCCACCCTGATGCCACTGAAATCACCACCTCGAGTCCCATCTAATAACATCTGATGCAGACCTTCAGCTGCCAATAAGAATAGAAAGGGAGATAAGGGGCATCCTTGACGAATACCGTTTTCAGTTGCAAAATCTTCACTAGGTGCCCCATTAATCAGAACTGACAAATTAGCTCAAAAACAGCTGGCCATCCACATCCTCCATTGATCATTAAAACCCATAATCTTCATAACATCTAAGAGATATGCCCAACTAACCTTGTCATAAGCTTTTTCAAAATCGAGTTTCAAGACCACCGTTTCAAGTTTAGACTTCTTTATCTCATGGATCACTTCTGAGGCTACTAGAACACCATCAACCAATTGTCTTCCTGCAATAAACCCACTCTAGGTATCACTAATTAAATCTGGTAGAACTTTCTTAAGCCTGTTAGCCAGCAACTTTGCCAAGATTTTATACGGACCATAAATCAAACTAATAGGCCTGAATTCATCGAAAGACTCCGGACTTTCCACTTTCGGGATCAAAACCATAAACGCCGAACTCAGTCCTTTCCCCAGAATTCCTGAAAAATGAAAATCTTCAGCAAATCTAAACATATCAGTCTTAATTACCTCCCAACAAGATTTGAAGAAAAGCATCGAGAAGCCATCTGGTCCTGGTGCCTTATTGTTTCCACAATCTGATAAAGCCTTGAAAATCTCTTCCTGAGAAAAACAAACTTCTAGCCCACTAGCTTGAACTACTGACAATTTTTTGAAATCAAAAGATGGAATTTGGAAGGGAGCTTCTGGTGGTTTAGCAAATCTGCTTCGGAAATGTAGTTTTGCCTGATTTCTAATTTGAATCGGGTCTGAATAGACTGAGTCGCCCACACGAACCTGACTGATCTTTTTCAAAGAGGCATTGTAATTCGCCAGTCTGTGATAAAACTTTGAACACTGATCTCCCTCTATGTACCACTTAAATCTTGCTTTCTAAGCCCAGATTCTAGCCATCAACTTGTGTTATTCAATCAGAGACACTTTAAGGAGCGACCGCTGGATACATTCAGCATCAGTAAGAGGGCGTGATTCAATAATTCGTTCTAAACCATCAACCGATGCATTTAAGTCTGTAATCTCTTTATCAACCCTGCCAAACACTTCAACATTCCAAACCTGCAACTCCTTTCTCAAACAATGAAGTTTCTTCCATAAAATATAACTCGGGGCCCCCTGAACTTCAAAGCTATTCCATTTTAATTCCACAAAATCAAAAAAATTCGGGTGAGTTGTCCAAACATTTAAAAATCTGACTGGTTTCGGCCCCCAGTTAAGATCTTGGGATTCTAGCACTACCGGCTTATGGTCTGATAATTGTCGTGGCAACGCTTTTTGCGTTAAACTTGGAATACAAGCAAGAAACTCTGCAGATACCAAAAATCTATCCAGGCGGGAGGCCTTAGAAGCAGTATCAAACCACGTAAATTTTCTTCCTACCAGAGGTAAATCACAAACAGCCAACTCAAACAGAAAATCATAGAAAGCTTCACTGTAAGGAGCCGAAAAATCACAATTAATACGTTCTTCCCTGACACGAACAATATTAAAATCTCCCCCCAAAATCAAGCAATCATCGAAGGAGGCATTAGCATCAACTATTTTTGCCCAAAGCTCAATCCTTTCCCCACTGTTATTAGGAGCATAAACGTTTAACACATTTAAAGGGATTGAATTTTCCCTCAACATACCTTTCCAAACCAAGACATTGTCAATGGGAAACGTTGTGATGACCGAAAAAATAGATAACTTCCACACCAACAAGACCCCGCCTGAAGCTCCAACGGAGGGCACGAAATCAGACTCCCATCCCCAAGAAAAACCACAGCTACGCAAAATAAATGGAGGCATATCTTCTCTTTTTGTTTCCTGAAATAAAACCATGTCAGGGTTTTGCTTAGCAAGCGCCACCCTGATACTCCGTCTCTTCTGGACGGCATTCATCCCCCTCACATTCCAGGAGATGAATTTCACCATGATACAGCGTTTAGAAAGGTATAGAAGCAGGGAGAGATTCCCCCTCTTCTATCTCATCATCTGTGCAAAAATCATCAGAGTTATCCTGACAAACCTGATCTACTGAATCACCAGCCTCAAAATCTAAGGCTTCAATTTGATCCGCAGCGTCCGGGTGGCCCGCTATAGCTTTCTGGCTCACAGCCTTGATTTGCTTCCATGTTCTATCTCTCTCAGCGTTCTCTTTAATCAAGGACTTATTATTTGCCGCGTATGATCTGTAAACCAGACTAGGTTTGGCCGAGTTGAAAAGATTAAGTGTTCCAGACATACCAACCCGTGAGACTTGAGGCCCACGCCAAGGAGTTAGTTTAAAATGGATAAAAACATAAATAAATATTGCCCACACTCTTTTGTTAAAATAATGAATAAAATATTTTGTTCTGTTATTGGCCCATATGTTTTGACCACGGTACTTTTCGATGCTATATGTTTTACCACAATATTTTTCAATACTACATGTATTGTCCACATATCTTATAGGGGTTAATAAGTCAGAATGTTTCATTCATTACTTTAACAGATGAAACTTAACCTATAATGGACTAGGCAAAGTTTTTCTCTCTAAGTGCTACAGTGTATCTATAGTGTTCTTCTTCAGTTGAGCTGGTTTGGATACTACAATGGCGTATTCTTCATCAGTCGGACCTCCACCTGGATTTGAAGGACAAAAGAGGGGGTTGGGTGGAACAGATGGCGTTTCCAATGGCCTGATTGGAGGGGGAAGGAGATTGAATTCGGCTGTTATATCATCACAAAATTTGGAAGGAAGAGTTGGAAGTGAAGGAAATCAAGAACAGGGTAGGTCTCTCGACTCCATAGATTGCAAACTATTTGTTCATACTCTACCGCCAAGAACCTCCAATATCTGGTTGAGGAATCTATTTTTAGAGTATGGAGAGATTATCAAGTTAGAGACACCTGCGAACCCTAATTTGAAAGGGATTTGGTTTGGGTTTGTTACTTTCAAAACAGAGGAAGGGGCTAAAAAAGGTATTGAGATATTCAATGGTTATATTCTGAAAGGATTTAAACTGTTTGTGGCTAAAGCTTGGGCTAGGCCATTGGGGGCAAAAGGTCAGAGATATTCTTATACCTGGAAGAAGAAGTCACTAGAACCTGAGGACATTCCAGTTGAAATATTCAATGGAGTGGTTGCTGAAACTCATAGAAACTGGGTTGAGAAAGGACATTTAGCAATACTACACAAGAATCACTCTCCAGAGGAGATTATGGAAGAGATCAAATTGGAAAAATGTGTTGATATTATTGTTAGATCACTTGGAAATAGAGTTATTCTAGTTTTCTTTCCGAACAAGGAGGTAGAATTGGAAGCGTTGCAAGAAGGAAAGTGTTGGCTTAGTTACTGGATGACTATGATACCTGATAAAATACATCTTTGTCAACAAGGGGGGAAGTTTTCTTGGGTAGCACTCTATGGCATACCTGTGTTGGTTTGGTGCAAAGAAACGTTTGAAGCTGCTTCTTCTGGCCTGGGATCTTTTGTGTGTGCTCATCCTTCTACCATTACTGGTTCATCTATGGACGCATCATATGTACTTATTCAATCATAGGAATACTTGAAAGTCTATAGAGAAGCTGGGTTATTGGTGGAAGGAATACATTACAACTTTATGGCATGTTTGGTTGATGTTTCAGTTGTCCCCGTTTATTACAACAACCAAACAATTTCATATTTGTCGTCTTCTACATCAGAATCTGAAAACTTAGACAATTCCATGTCCTTTGAATTTAATGTTTCCAAGGAACAAAGCGACTTAAATGTGTTGGAGGTTGAAGACTAATTAAATACGCAGTCGAAAACTCAAGTTATTTCTGCAGACAGATTGGAGCAGGGGTTGATGAATCAAGAGCTAGTGAATCAAGACTTGGAATTCCCATCCTTAAATATTGTTCAGACAAGAATCAATGCTGTTGCAAAGCCCCAAGCACCCACTCTTCCTATATATTTCAAGGAGGCTCTAATTGCTCCAGACACTTTCGAGGAGGAAAACTCAAAAACTCTGGTTACTATTCCGGTGTCGGAGAAAGAAATCTCAGGTCAAGCTCTACTAGCTGGAGGAGATGGGACAATGATGGGGCTTCAAGGACAAAAGGAGGTGTTGGAAGTTGCTCACATTAATGATACAAAACTAATTACCCCTTTAGTTGTTGATTTGGGGCCCAGTACACAGTCTACACTTCTCAAAGCTCAAAATTTGGAAGGAAAGATTAATTCAAATTCGGTTTCAATTTGTGCTAATGTGCTAGATCATCACTCAACTCCGAGGGGCCCTACACTCAAGAAGAAGAAAGGAAAAGCACTAGTAGCTTATAACACAAGGTCAAGAACCAAGGTGCAATTACCTGTACAGGTTTTGGATTCAGTTGACAAGGAACAGAGGAAAAAATCTCAGTCTTTTATATTGCTGATGAACTTGTAGCTGAGCAATTTGACAACCTTGAGAACAAAATCAATCAAACTGTTGAATTGGAGGCAGATTCTAATGATAACTATTGTGATCTTGAAGAGATAGATAATGGTCAGTTAGAGGGCTATACTGTGAAATCTCTTCCCACTCAGAGACTTTCTTCTCCATGAGGATTATCTCATGGAACATGAAAGGAGCCTCCTCTAGACAGAAGAGGAGGGCTCTTAGAAACGTGTGTGGCAAGTTACAGTTATCTATGGTGCTGATTCAAGAATCTAAGCTTGAGAAGGTGCCAACTTATTTTCTTGCAGGTTCTGGTTTCTCACAAGTTAGGGAAGTGGTTGCAACTCCTGCTATTGGAAATTCTGGGGGAGTTTTAACTTTATGGAATAAAGATCTATTTCAGATGCAATCTACATTAATAGATGATCATGCCTTGTATTGGTCTTGGAAATTTATTCCTCTTCACTTCAACATCACAATCATAAATGTGTATGCTCCTTGTGTTGTGGCAGCTAGGTCTTGTTTGTGGACTGATATTTTTCACAAAGCAGTAAATTACAACTCTCCTTTTATTGTTGCTGGAGATTTCAATGCAATATTAGATGCTTCAGAGAAAACTGGTCCAGTGCATTCAGTTACAAGTATCTGAGATTTTCAGAATTTCTTGGACAATCTAGGGGTGATTGATCTTCAAATTATGGGTGGTAAGTTCACTTGGTTTGATACAGGCTCTAAGGCATCAAGGTTAGATAGATTTTTAGTCTCTCCACAAGTACTATCTGTTTTCAACAATCTATCTCAGAATTGTTTACCAAGGGTTATATCAAATCACAAACCAATATTGCTCAGTAATCCCATTGTTGATTGGGGCCTTAGGCCATTTAAATTCATAAATGCCTGGGTTGAGCATCCTCTCTTTTTTGCTCAGTCTAAGAGCAATTGGGAATCCATTCAGGTTTCTGGTTCTCCTACTTATATGTTATGGTTTAAACTTAAAGCATTGAAGGCTTTCTATAGAGGTTGGAATTGTAGTGTATTTGGTTGGTTGGATAGAGATATTGAAAGTCTGAAGTTAAAGTTGAAAAATCTAGGCTGCTTGATTGACTGCAGAATGCTTAGTCCTCAGGAGATTGCTCAAAGATCATTACTCAATGCAAATTTGATTCAGAAACTTAAATTACAAGCTAAGATTTGGCGTCAAAAGGCCAGACACAAGTGGTCAAGAGAATGTGATAGATGTTCAAATTTTTTTAATGTAGTGGTTAATTACAAAACTACTCTAAAAAGAAGATTTCTCAAGTTATTGAAAATGGGATTGTTTATACTTCTCCTCTGGAAATCAAGCAAGTGGCAAAACTGCATTTTGAAAACAGGTTTAAGGTATCCTCTTCTGTATGCATAGATCTCTCATCATTACAATTTTTGTCCCTCAATGCCATTCAAGCCCAAAGGTTAGAATTACCTTTCACTGAGTTGGAAATTTACAGTGCCATTAAGTCTTGCATAGGATATAAATTTGTTGGGATTTCATCAAACCCGAAATATTGACATTCATGACTTCTTTTCATCAAGGGGGGATGCTTGGGAAGGGTTTGTACTCATCTTTTTTAACTCTCATTCCTAAGAACAGTGCTCCTGAAACCTTTGATGAATATAGGCCCATCAATCTCATTAATAGCACCTACAAGATAATTTCTAAAGTGTTAGCTGGGAGATTGAAAACTGTGATGAACTTGTTAGTACATGATGTGCAGTATGTGTTTATAGCTGGAAGGCAAATACTAGATGGAGTGTTAATTCCTAGTGAACTCATTCACTCTATTAAAAGGTCTGGCCAGGAGGCGATTGTGTTCAAGGTAGACTTTGAGAAATCCTATGATCATGTGGATTGGGGTGTTCTTTTGAATTTGTTGAAGATCATGGGGTTTGGGAATAAGTGGATCTCTTGGATGTCTGTGTGTATGAAAGCTTGGGCATCTGTATTAATCAATGGGTCTCCATCAAAACACTTCTCACTTTCTAGAGGTCTTAGACAAGGGTGTTCTTTATCTCCATTATTATTTGCTCTACTAGCTGAAAGTCTCCATCAGTTAATGACAAAAGGGATCCTAAATGAGATGTTCACTGGAATTAGATGCAATGAACAAGGCCCTGAGAAATCACACCTACAGTTCGCTGATGAAACTTTGATCTTCATCAAGTCAGGGATTCAGCAGGTTACCAATCTTAAGCAAACTCTTAACTGCCTATAAAGAGCCACTGGTCTGAGAATCAATCATCAAAAATCCAAGGTTCTGGTCATGAATGCTAGTACAGTTTTCTTGGAAGAGGTTACACAGATCTTGGGATGTTCCTCTGTAGAATTACCATTTGAGTACCTTGGTTTTCTTTTGGGAGCAAATCCTAGGAGAAAGAGTACTTGGGAGCATGTGATATGTAAATTCAAGAAGAAACTTAGTTTGTGGCAGGCTAAAGCTAGATCCTTCGGGGGCAGGATTACTTTGATCAAGTCCTCCCTCACATCTCTCCCATTATATTATATGTCATTGTTTAAAGCCCCTAAAGGTGTGATCTTAGAAATGGAGAAGTGGCAGAGGATATTTTTGTGGAATGGAACTATCTCTAAGAAAGTGTTACACAAGATCAAATGGAATCTCATTTGCAGACCAAAAAGTGATGGTGGCTTGGGGATTAAGAATTTACACATTATGAATAAAGCACTTCTAGCAAGATGGTGGTGGAGATTTGATTTGGAGAGTGACTGTGGAAAAAATTATTGTGTGCCAAGTATGATTGGGACTGCTCTGCCTGGGATTTATCCAAATTAATGTTGCAGAATGGCCAGTGTTTTTTTAAGACATGTTAAATCTCTATTGATCTGTCCAAAATTTGCAGAAGCTTTTGGTGTTATGGGTATTCAGTGGACAGTGAACTCTGGTGATAGGGTTTTATTTTGGGAGGATAAGTGGTTAATTGACACTCCTTTAAAGTTTGCCTTTCAAAGGCTTTTTCACCTCAGTACACAGAAAAATACTCTGATTTCTACTCATTGGTCTGATGGTGATTGGATACTAATTTTTAGAAGAGATTTGAGGGGCTGGGAGATAGACCAATTTCATAACTTGTGTGATCTGATAAACAGCTTCAGTGGTTTATCTACAGGTGAAGACAAAGCTAATTGGATACTTGACCATAAGGGCTTTTCGGTTCATAAGATGTATGGGGCTTTAGATGAGACAAGGGATAGCTCTTTGGATTGGCCTGCACTTCTTTGGACTCCAATTCTGCCTCCAAAAGTGGCAGCATTTGCCTGCCTCATGTGTATGCAAGGGGTTCCTACAAAATGTTTCTTACTGGCTAGATGGCTATATACAAATGATATTTGGTGTCCATTATGTCATGAAGAACCTAAAGACCTGGATCATCTTCTACTAGGGTGTGAGATCTCTGCTTCCATTTGGAACTTGTGTTTGGATTGGTAGGGGATCAAAACTACAGCTGCTGAAACAATGAAGGACTGGTTTATTGCTTGGAATTACTTGGGTACTAGTAGAGGTAGAGCAAGAAAACAATGGTCTATGCTCTCTTCAATCATAATTTGGAGGATTTGGTTGAGTAGGAATGATGCTCTATTTAACAACCTGGTGCAACACTCATATCACATATTTCAGCAGGCACAAAATGACTCTTATCAGCTACTCTGGGTTAATTTTAAGGAGGGACAGTCTTTCTCTTTTCTATCTTGGTTAAATGATCCTCAAAAGGTGCTGTGATATGAGGAGAAATACATTTACTTGATGTTGGAATTATTGCTATTGTTGACTTGCTGATCAAGGCATCTGCAATGAGGCATGTGACTTATGTTTGGTTGATGCAGTTCAAATTTGGGGGGTTTGGGGATGGGTAGGTGGGTGGTTTGGGACGGATGTGAGTTTGGTAAGTATGTTCATGTGTTGGTTTATGATATTTTGGCCTCTACTGTTTCTCTGTGTGGGGTTAGAACATTACTAGGCTGAGTGGTTTCTTATTTTGTTGTTGTTGTTATTCACTAGCTTCTCATTCGATCTTTTCTCTTGGTTGATATCTATGTTGGTGGAGAGGTGTTCTCATCTGCCTTACTGGTTGCGGTCTGAGAAGCCTAATTGGACAAATCTCTACTGTATTTTTTGGCGGCTGAAGGTGGAATGTTCTGTTTGGCTGTTGGAGGTGGAAATGTTCTGGTTTAGTTGGCAATATATGAAACTAATATGATTTTATTGTGTCTAAGCCTGGGTAGATATTTGTAGAGCTGTTGGTGGAAGTTTGGAGGCTGGAATGCTTGGTTGATTGTCTGTACCTTTGTTTGGGTAGAGTTTTGGGTTTCTTGACTAACAAGTAACTCATTTTCTAACCTAGTTTGTGAAGTGTGTGGCTTAAGGTTTGTTTGTAATTGTTGATTGAGGGTATCCCTTGGCCTAGCCTTTCATTTCGAAGGCTAGGTTTATAAGATTACAAAAAATTGTTGAACAAAAAAAAGTTACTTTAACAGACGACTGTGAACACTACTTTTTTTTATGTTTTTGTCCACTTTTGAACTCATTATAATTTTTAGTAAATGGATAAACTTTTTTGTAGTTTAGCAATTAACCCTATTTAAAACCACTAGAACTTACAGTATGTGATGTTTACATATTAAAGTGGATAATCTCAAAC
Source organism: Erodium trifolium (assembly GCA_036897425.1). Classification (NCBI taxonomy): domain Eukaryota; kingdom Viridiplantae; phylum Streptophyta; class Magnoliopsida; order Geraniales; family Geraniaceae; genus Erodium; species Erodium trifolium. The sequence goes on from JAYMTN010003284.1 coordinate 9,295, forward strand.
AAATGTGTGGTGTGAGAAAAAAAAATGAGAAAGGAAGAAGTAAATGTTTGTCTAGTCAACATGCTATAAAATAGTGTCCAAAAAAATCTCTATTATACAAAATAAAACTTGTAGAACAAAGAATTTAAACTTTTGAGTGTCATGGTATCCAAGACAATGATATTAGATGGTGGAGATAAGGTTAGTGGATAGAAGCAAGGAAACAAGTGAAGAGGAAAAAAATGGATGTGCGGACGTGGTAACAGGTTAAAGATCCCCAATACTATCACGTTTGAGTAAAAGATTCCGGTGAGGTCCTTCAAAGAAAATTCAAGCGTATCAAATTCAATTTAAATAAAAATAATATTTTTAATAATATGAGGACTAGGAATGTGACATGAGAATTGAAATCTCTCCTTACCGAATCCCCTGCAATTGAACTTGCAGAATCATTAGAGTTAACAACACATGAGAAATACTTGTATCATGAAAAGAAAACTTTGAATGCTCAAGTTCTTGTGTATTCAGGTTCATTTGTCATAGATATGAATATATCAATCCTTTCTCATTTTCTATCAGCTGCTACACAAGGAGCAATTATTGGTACCACATTCATTTATTTGAAAGATCTGCAGAACCATGCTCCTAAAAGCTAAGAAAACCTTGGGGAAAATTATTAAAGTTGTGGTGAGTTTTAACCGGCTCTCCCTCATGATTCATTCATGCCTCATGACTGATGATCTTTCATATAAGAAGAACATTACCTGAAGACTCTGAAACAGTGATTTGCTGTTGTGAAGC
>JAYMTN010003285.1:0-10071 GCA_036897425.1 Erodium trifolium
ATCCTAGTCAGCACATGATTCTACACTCCTTACCCCTGACCTCCCGATGTACATGCTCTTATAACAAATGAGACTATGCCGAATACATAACAAAAGAGATGAGAAATAAAAGAAGATCGATGACAAAACATCATCACATACAGAACAAAAACAGTATATAGATTGTTGGGATTGGGACGGTCAAGGTCACGCCTCAACCAGGGTGAAAAGACCATAACAACCCCAGACCCATTTTGCAATAAGTACTAGTGCGCACACGCATTTCATACCTCTCTCTGCTTCTCTTCTTCAGAGGCCTGGTTTCTGCTTGGCGAGAGGCGAAGAGAGAATCGAGCTAGGCCACAGGATCGGAGCATTTCTTCATCTCAAGCTTATCGTTGACTCCCACCGAAGCGACGTCGTCAGGTAGAATTTGATCCTCTGCTACCATTTTAGGGTTTATCTCAGTTTTGTTTTCATCGGTGTAGCGAGAAATGGTCGCTAAATGGAAAGAATGTGTCTTTGCCTGTTAGATACGACTCTGGTTTGGACCTGGAAATGAATTTATCTTGTCTTGTTTATCGCATTATGGGATGTTAAATAATAGGGTTTTAGTGTTTCCTAGTCCTTTGCCTGGACTATTTGGGGTTTGTATTTACAGTTTGGTATTTGTTTTCATGCGCTTGTAACTGCATTGTTTGTTATGATGCTTATTTTTTCATTAACTTGCATTACATAAGATCTGATCATGGAGTTGGGGTTTATATTTGGTTAAATACCCAGTTGTTTCTGTTTTTAAGTTCAAGCCAGGTTTGTTACCATCAGCTTAGGAATTCATGCAATAGAGAAAAAACCCATGAAAAAAAAAGACCTATGGCGTTGTGTTTTTTTGTGTGTATTGTGATGCTACCTATTTATTTGTGATTAGTGTGCTTACCATTTTTCCCATAATATAAGCTGTTTTTTGTCACTGTTGCTAAAATTTTGACACAAATGATATACCTACATCGTCATAATCGTGGATATCTATTATTTGTGTTCACCCATAACCTGTAAAATGTAATTTGGTAAAATAGTTGTGCTTGTCATATAGGGTTTCTTCTTGGATTTGTTCTCAAAGAGAAGTATCACTTTGCTCTTCTTTATCATTCACTTTTGTGCAGCTGAACCTCCACTATGGCTTCCACTGCTGGTCCTCGATATGCTCCAGAGGATCCCACTCTACCAAAACCATGGAGAGGTCTTGTTGATGGTAAAACAGGTTACCTATACTATTGGAATCCCCAGACCAATGTCACTCAGTATCAGAGGCCTACAAATTCTGCTGAGCCTCCAAAACCTTTGTCTGTACCTTTAAGTTCTACTGTGGAAGTTCAGCATCGTGGCAATAGTCCTGACAAGAAAAATGATGAGAATGGCAGAGATAACGAAGGCGGATCAAATATTCAGACAGAAACAGCAAGCCATCAGGTATGTGGTTCAGTTAAGTTTACTTACTAAAACCGATCACTGTTATCTAACATATTCTGGGGTAGTCTCTTTAGTTTATAGAATTGGTTGTTAATTCTTGTGCTAGCACGTCTTTTCTTTTCATGGCTACTTAAGGCATTGGACTATTTGATAAGTAGCTGAAATGTTGGGCAGTCATTACTGTCTGGACGGACAGTACTGTACTATACTGATAATTTTTTTCCCCTATACTAGAGTAAGGGACCTGCAACAGATCATTCTCACAGTGTGATGAACGGGACAGGCAGTGCTGAGACTGGAGTGTCTTCTGCTAGAGGGAGTGGCCCATTATGTGCCGGAAGTGGGTTGTCAGCTGAATCTTATCGCCGTCAACATGAAATAACTGTTAGTGTAAGTATCAATGATTTTATTTTCTTGAGGTTTGTTTTTACAGTATTTGTTCATTCAGTGCTTCTACTTTTACCATATTTTCTAAGAATGTGAATTGACGAATGGGCTGAGTGACATCTTTCTTTCCCTTCTCCCTTATCTCAATGTTCCATTAGATATCTAACCTTTGGGCTGTATTTTGTTACTTATACTTCTAGGTTGATGTTTCCTTAAATGTCATTATATGCAATGTATTTTCACTCTTTAATGATTTTTATCAGGGAAATGAAGTGCCCCCACCTTTTACATCTTTTCAAGAAACTGGCTTTCCTTCGGAGATTCTAAGAGAGGTATGGATTTCTATTCATGAGGAAATTATACCACCCTTACCGAATCTGGGTGGTTTGTAGGTTTTCTAATTTTTGCAAAACCTAGGAGTTTCATGTGCAAAGTTTTGTGATTCATGGAGGTTGATCCTCAGACTCATATTCAATTTTTTGCTACCTGTACTTTGTTGTCGCAGATGCGATATTTGCTCTGGGTGGAGCTAATGTCGTACACTGTGCAGCCCTCTGTGGGGGCCTTGCATACAATTTGGAGTGCCTTTATGAGGTGGAGCATTTTTTAGAAAAGGTCTCCCGAATCACCCAAGTTTGTGTCTGAGCTGATATTGGTGATTATTCAGGTTGTCACTTGGTTTAAACAGTAGTAGATCTCTTGCTCCAGCTGCTAAGTTTTGTGATTCGTGGAGGCCCGATGTTGGGTTTCAGACTCATTCAATTTTTTGTTACCTGTACTTTATGGTCGCGGGTGCGATATTTGCTCTGGGTGGAGCTAGTGTTGTATGCTATGCTGCCCTTTGTTGGGGCCTTGCATAAAAATTGGAGCACCTTTTTAAGGTTGACCATTTTCTTGGAATGGGCCCCTGAATCACCCAAGTTTATGTCTGTGCTGATATTGGTGAATATTTAGTTTGTCACTTGGTCTGAACAGTAGGAGGTCTTCTCTTTCCCCAGCAAGTGTGGGCTGCCTGCTTCTGGGCAGGATACATTGCTTCTTCAATATGAAAGTCCACCAGAAAGGTTGAAGTCTACCTCAGCTTATGGGGGTGTTACTGTTTTTTGTTGTTGCCTTTTCCAGGTACACAGTGCTGGGTTCTCTGCTCCAACACCTATACAGGCGCAGTCATGGCCGATTATGCTCCAAAATCGGGATGTCGTGGCTGTTGCTAAAACAGGTTCGGGGAAGACCTTGGGTTACTTGATTCCAGGATTTGTTCATCTAAGGCAGAGACGTAATAACCCCCAGATGGGTCCAACTGTTCTAGTGCTATCACCAACAAGGGAATTGGCAACGCAGATTCAAGATGAAGCTTCCAAATTTGGGAAGGCAGCCAGAATTTCTTGCACAGTATGCCTTTTCTAACTTTATTTAAACCATGACTTGCTAGCATACTATTTTACTGAACGATTTTCACCAGATTAATTAATTTTGTCGATATTTTGCTGTCGTACTGTATGCCTTGGTTTAGATTTCAAGTGAAACAATTAATAATAGTTAATCAGTAGGTACTTTACACCCCCCCTGTATGGACATGCGTTGTAATGCCACTGATATGGGTCTATTTTATGCTTATGCTTGAAGTGTTTGTATGGAGGAGCACCAAAGGGTCCCCAGCTGAGGGAGCTTGAAAGAGGAGCGGAAATTGTGGTGGCTACTCCTGGCCGCCTTAATGATATTCTTCAGATGAGGAAGGTCAGTCTTGGTCAGGTTTCTTACCTTGTGCTGGATGAAGCTGACCGCATGTTGGACATGGGGTTTGAACCCCAAATACGCAAGATTGTGAGTGAGGTGCCTGTTCGTCGCCAAACCCTCATGTTCACTGCAACATGGCCCAAAGAAGTTCGAAAAATTGCAGCAGATCTACTTAATAATCCTGTTCAGGTTAACATTGGCAATGTTGATGAGCTTGTTGCAAACAAATCCATCACTCAGGTATTATACCATCAGTCTAGCTTTGGGGTTAATATTTGTTACTGATATCTAAAATGTGCTATTACATTGTGTAGATAGTTGAAACAGTGGCACCCCCACAGAAGCACAAACGCCTGGAGCAGATATTGCGGTCTCAAGAGCCTGGATCAAAGATAATCATTTTCTGTTCAACTAAAAAGATGTGTGATATACTTGCCCGTAATCTTACCAACACATTCGGAGCTGCTGCTATTCATGGAGACAAATCTCAAGATGAGAGGGATCATGTGTTGAGTCAGTTCCGCAGTGGAAGGACTCCAGTTCTTGTAGCCACTGATGTTGCAGCTCGAGGATTAGATGTTAAAGACATAAGGTGGGAGAGTCTAACTTCATTTATCTTATTGGTTGATTGTATTTTTCTCTAGTGTAGTGTTGTTATCAAGGTCAAAGGAACTTTCCATCTTTTGGGCATTACATTTTATGATGGTTCCTCTTGGTAGTCAATTAGTTTGATATCTATCTAGTACTCTCCCTGTCCCAAATAATTATTTAAATTTTAGTGCTTAGCCGTTCACCTTTTACCCCTTGTGTTGTGCTTACTATACAAGTTATAACTGGTATATTATTGGTAATATTCCATGCTTAATCAACTTACCAAAATGGAAATGAGACACATGTTATGACCCTTGGCCCCCCCACTTGAAGAACACCAACTTCAGGACAGTAGGCCACTTATTTAGGGATGAAGAGAGTATATATAATAAAACATAATCCATTTTTTCTAAAAGAGTGTCCTGTTTGATTATTTTTATACAAAGATTTAGGATTTAAAATTTATTGATTGGCACCCATTTGCAAGTTATAAATTGTTTGTGGATGGATGTTCTTGGTTATTCTTCCCTCAGTAACTAAAATTTAAAGTGGACACATTATGGGTAATTCATTTTAGGAAAGCAAGATGCTTGCTTGCTTTGGTTCAGATGGAATATCATGTAGTTTAAATTGACTTGGTTACTATATTTTTTTTATCTGTCTTCTTGCTTTAAGTGTGTATTAGTAATGCCTACCCCTCCAGGATTAGAACCAAGAGTACCAAGCACTTAACTGCACGGCCAAGTAGGCATTGGTGTTGTATTAGAAGTGTCAATACAACAGGGTTGTTGCTGTTCTAATACAAGTATTATTCTGTCCGTCACACGATCTCATGCATATTTCCACTATCTTTTTGAAATGGTTTATCAGTAGTTTTAGTTACAAAGAATGGAAAATAGTATCTAACAGTTGCATATATTGGTATGCGTGATAGGGTGGTGGTCAACTATGATTTCCCTACGGGAATAGAGGATTATGTTCACAGGATTGGAAGGACAGGAAGGGCAGGTGCGACTGGGTTGGCTTATACATTTCTTGGTGATCAAGATGCAAAGCATGCTTCAAACCTTATCAAGATTTTGGAAGGGGCTAACCAGAAAGTCCCTCCCGAAGTACGTGATCTGGCTTCTCGGGGAGGCGGGATGGGCGGCGGGTTCAGGCGCTGGGGTTCTGATTCTGGGGGTCGTGGTGGTCATAGTGATTTTGGAGGTGGAAGGAGCGATGGAAGGAATAGTTGGTCTTCTTCAAGTGGGGGCCATGGATATAACTCTGAATCCCGTGACAGGTACCATTTCAACTCATATTTGGTATTAACTGTTGTCTAGGATAGATTATATTTCTAATACTAAAGTTTGGATGGTATTAACTGTTGTCTAGGATAGATTATATTTCTAATACTGAAGTTGGAGTCCTATGTGTTGAAGAAGCTCACTTTTACTTTTGAATGTGTTGTATCATGTAGCAATCGTGGTCGCAGTCCTAGTCCCAAGGGGGGTTCAGGTTGGGGCAATCAGAACCGTGACCGCGATCGCAGCTCAGAGAGGGTTGAAGTGCAGCCAGGGCGCAGTTTTCACGAGCAAATGATGGCACGAGGTAGTATCCTATCCTTTGATCAAGCCGGTGCTTGTTAGTAGACAATAATGATTGTTTCTGTCTTGTTGCAGGTTTTTGAAGTTAAAAGAGTCTGATAGGGGAGGAAGCTGACTTGCAGTGACAGTGTTGACTTATTTTGGAAGCAGTGAAAAATGGTTTTATTTTGGTACAGTGAGTGTCACACAAGAGGTGTTTATGTTGTACCTATGTAGCTGCCTTGTAAGAATGTGACACTCGTTAACATATTTATAGTTACAATGACAGTGTTAATAGAACTTCAGACTTCACCCCTTTAAATTAAAAATGTTTTGTTCATCTGCTAAGAGAATATCCGCATCATATTCATCGGAACACATTACAATTTACAAATACCATTCCCCATATCGTCTAATGTTCATCACATCACGCTTGATCTTAATTTTAACCTTTTACAAATGACAAGTCAAACTGATACCTTTTGTTTTAAAGGTAAGAATGACTCATCTCAAATGATCTACACGTTTATTCCTAATCATCAACTAAACCTAATCAGCCTCAGAGCCCACTTGGTCAACCATTCCCTATATCAACATTAATAAATATAAAGAGATAAATCATTTCTTCAATATTTGGCTGAATCAATTTCTTCCCTTATTATAGATTTTTCAAGGCACCTGGAATTCCAATAATAATTTAAGTTTAATGATCAGGTTTTTACTTACAAAACATAAAAGCATATAAATAAATTGTCTTTAACACCCAACTAAATTAACGAAAGTGTTTAATTCAGTTGATTCCTCTATTTTCCTTCCTTCAAAATTATACAGTAACTTTAGGGAGAACAGAGCTGGACCATAGTTTGAATAGAAATTCATTTACTCAAAGGGTTTTAAACAATCAATTATAAAACAAATTCAATTATATGGGGAAAAGAATATGTGACATATAATTATGGTAAATATTTAATTCTTATCACTAATAAAATACTCTGATATTGTATTTCAGATAAAAAAAGACATGTATTTAAACAATTAATCATAGTAATTATAGGACAATACAGATTTGGAAAAGTAGAAAGAGTGACAAATAAATTACACAAAAATATCCAAAATTCCAAATTTGGTTGAAGCCAATTAGTAATGTTTTATTTTCTTTGAAGAGACCTGTATGGGAATATAAATCACTCAGTTGACCACTTTGACTATAAGTATCATTCAACGCCATAATAATTCTAATTAAAATTCCTAATATTACTTGTATGGTAATTAGTTACTGACACATTAAACACGCAAGGAAGGCAAGGCATGCCCCCCCTGACCTCTATTCCGTCCCCACCAATTCCGCTCCATCGCCACCATCAAAATACTCATCATAAACGTGATGATCGAACTTTAACGGCCGTGATCAGCGTAGCAACTATAGCCCACACACCCTCCACGTGTCTCCTGACCTCCGGAAGTTTGCCCAAAAATTAACGACCATTAAGTATCGAACATTATCAATATATTAGGATAGTGATAATTTGTAAAAATTTAAGGTGAACTCCTTTTATTTGTATATGCATATACTCTATTTTTGTCTATAAATCCATCACCATAGCTAATTTCTTTTTGCAATTGAAAGTAGATGTGATACATAACGGTTGTACATTTGAAATACGTATTACCTCATATATACGTATTTCAAAAACAATAACGGAATAGATAGTGTAAAAAATAACGTTGTAATTAAAAAAAATTGATAATATGTATGAGTGTCACATGATTAAATTCCGTAAAAAATAATAGATTCGTATACAAAAATTATTAACCGTTAGCTTTTGCAAAAAAAAAAAAAACAATTAGTTCATTAGAAGTTTTTACAAGGTAGGCATAAAATTTGACGATTATCCCAATATTTTTATCAAGCACTTTTTCACGGAAATGGCTTCAGAGTAGGAGCTCTAGGTTCCACGTGATATGGGCCTTATTCAGACAAGGCTCTTCGGCCCGAGTCGGCCCATATGTGACTATAAATAGAGTCCGAAATGAGGTAAGGCAGTTGACAATCTTGTGCAATTTGGTGTGAATATTTGGCTGCATGGAGACCCAGAACCAGAACCAGCTCTCTTTCCTGTCGACCCTCCTGGGCTCCGGCAGCGCGTACCAGCCCTCCGGTGAGGTCCCCCTCCCCATGTTTCACAACTTCCTCCAGCCTGGTCCCACCACCTTCCATCATTTCGACATACAAGGCTCTTCGGCCGATTGGCTTGCCGCTTCCAACGGATTCACCTACCCTCCAGCCCACGTCACCGATCAACTGATCCCGCCGGCGACCGGAGACGGCAGGAAGAATAGAAGCGTGAAAAAGAGCGGCAGAGGGTTTAAGCACACTCACATCATCAAAGGACAGTGGAGTCCTCATGAAGACCGGTAACCATCTCTTCTATCCCCTTATGTCACTAGATTTATTTAACCAATAAGAAAATAAATAAAAATACACATATGTATTGCAAATTTTCTCTCTAGACAACTCGAGGGAGGGTGCTAACCTCGAGTTTGTTAAGCGACCAGTAAACGAGACAGTTCATTGGTTAATTAGGTAGGACGTTCAGTTCATGGTTTGTTGTAATTCCCGATGCAATTAACCGACAATATTATTATTATTATTATTATTATTATTTTGATTCGTAATGAAATTGATCATTTGAATTCAACAAATAAATACGTGATATAATTGGGATTGATTTTTTGCAGAAAGTTGATGGAGCTTGTGCAAGTGCATGGGACAAGGAAATGGGCGCAGATAGCTGAGAAGATGAATGGAAGGGTAGGGAAACAATGTAGGGAGAGATGGCACAACCATCTCAAGCCGGACATTAAGGTTTATTTCTTTCCTCTCTACCTTTTCTCCATTTTGTTTTTAATATCATTTATTACTATTCATATTCATTTCATTCATTTCCATTGCCAATGCATATACATACATATATATATATATACATATGTAAATATGGCAGTAAAAGTAATGATATACGCGTTTTGTTATCGTCAGTTTTATTTTGTTTTTCTTCTTTGATTTCTCTTTGAATGCAAGCGTTACGAAAGTTGATACATAACGTTTATTTTTATTTTTGTATTGTTTTTATTATCGGATGGTTAAATTCGGTGCACTACTTTTCCGATACGCATCACCTTAAAATATATTTCGCTTGTCTTGATGTATGTTTTGTCGTTACTCTTTCATTTTAATATGTTTGTTGGCGTGTTTTTATAAATTCTAGATTCTTTTATTCGGGGTGATTTGTCAATGACAACACATGATAACGTTACGTTATGGTTGTTAATCTTACCGGGTTTTACGTTACCGAGGTTGAAAAAAAAACAATAGGAAAGTCATTGATACTTTAAATGACCATATTAGTGAATAATGTGAACATAATGTTATGATTTAAATTTCATTCAAAACTTGATGTATTTTAAAATGTGAATTTTGAAGTGTAGCTTCTTTATGTTTGTAACTTCCATAGTCAAATGTGTATTTTAATTTGTTCTCTCTTATTTGTAGCTTACACATCATTTCTTGTTCTTAAGGGCCTTGTGAATCCACATTTGCAATCCATTAAATTCTCGAGTGAGGGGAAAAAACAAAAAGAGAATTCAACTTGAAATCATAAATTTCTGCTTTGTTCTAGATTAATTTATATCTGGTGACCCAATATTTCACATTCATTTTAATTCAAGTTTGTAACGTAAATTCTAATGAATAACTTTCAATTTAATTTAATTCTTCACAAATAAAAGATTTAAGTTAGTGTTGGCAATATTGTATCATCACAAAAATATTTAAGATTTTATTTTGGTCAATTGTTTCATATTCTTTTTGGACTTATTATACGCAGAAAGATTCATGGAGTGAAGATGAGGACAAGATATTAATCCGAATTCACAAGCAGATCGGAAACCATTGGGCCGAGATCGCCAAAAGCCTTCCCGGAAGGCCCGAAAACACCATCAAGAACCACTGGAACGCCACTAAAAGGCGCCAAAACGCAAAGCGGGCCCGCAGGCCCAACCGCAATAACGGCCGAAAGGGCCAGCTCCTGCAGAGCTACATCAGGAGCGTGACGTCATCGTCGGGCTCCGCCGCCGCCGGCCGGAAGACGAAGTCTCCGGCAGTGGCCGAGACGGTCGACGCCAATATGATGCCGCACCCGTACGAGAGCTCCGACTACACCTCCGGCACCGACTGGGGCAGTTACGACGCCGACGACGCCGTGTTCGACTCGGGAATGTTCGTGTCGATGCTGGAGCCGCCGTGCTGCGGCGGGCCGTTGGGGGGGGGAGGAGGGAACGG